>LQNS02278156.1:1620164-1640691 GCA_001587735.2 Parhyale hawaiensis
GTTGACACTGTAACGTTCTACCCAGTCCAACATGCACAAAGTTTGCTGAGACTGTAACGTTGGACCCAGTCCAACATGCACAACGTTTGCTGACACTGTAACGTTGGACCCAGTCCAACATGCACAAAGTTTGTTGACACTGTAACGTTCTACCCAGTCCAACATGCACAAAGTTTGTTGACACTGTAATATTGACGCCAGTCCCAAATCGAAGCTTTTCACATGAGCACAAGAGTTGCTTCTTTTGTCACACTACCCAGGGCACCTCGTCACTGCACCTTTGATCCTTTTGTCCCAAAAATGAGAGTAATTTCCTATAAATTACACTATGTAATAATTTATTGCCTACACCAAGTATGAGGAGCTTCTATCATATAGGTGACTATATAACTTTAAGAATTTATAACTCAGATGAGCGTGTCATCCAGTTTGTACCGTGACATGTTTCACAGTTACGCCTGTTAAATTTATGTCTGCAGTATGTGTTTAACTGTGAGTTTCTGACCTAAAGTGTAACTAGTATAGCAATACAAATGTATAGACTGAAATATTATGTATTTCAGCTTATGCTATTGTGTACTGTTTTGATAATTACTTTCCTTAATTTTCTGTTCGTTTCAAGTACCCATAAGATGGTTTGTTCAGAGAACAATAATGCTGCTTGAAAAAGAAAGTAGCACATGCGACGTGGCTCAATGTACAATATTTACTACTAAAAGCGAATGCATGTATAAAATCAAAACTGACGTAATATTCATAAATTGTTTGTTGCAACACACAAAAAAAGAACTGAGAAGAGTTAAATTTATCCACGAATATGAAATTCTAGAGTTGATATGCATTCTACCGCAGGTTCCTCGTAAACTATTTTTTTCAGCAGCAGCAAATAACAGGAAAAAACACCGGTGTGGAATGGCGTCAGCCCAAGGATGATTAACTGGAATAGGTTAACTCAGGGGGCGGAGCCAAGCTGTAGTGCATCATGGGCAAAGAGGCGTGTGACGTCATAAAAATCTAGTTGGGTAATATGCAGCTGGTTTACATTGTTTCTCCATCATTTCATTTGGGACTCCTGATTGTCCTACATGTCCTACAATCTTTATTGTTGCACAAAAATATGTATCAAAGCATCTACGACCTGAAGCACAAAATTTTGAGAGAACGTTGGTTAAAAGGACGGTAAAAGAGCAGATGAATTCAACCGGCAAACGCCCGCATGTATCAGAAGCACTTTTAGAGCCAAATTTATCGTCTTAAAAATGCAGTAAATCAAGTGAGTTTTCTCGAGAGTAATATGGCATCCTAAAGATGGATTTATCAAAGTGAGAACCGCAATGTTATCGATTCATTTTAGTCTTCTCCCAATGATCTGTTACTCTGTATGATTTCAAACCGCTGCAACGAAAATTGGCTCAGATGCGAGCGATTGAACACCGAGATAGAAGAACTTTTTAACAAGATTGGTAAGAAAAACATTGAAGGACAAAAAAATACTTTCCTTCCGACGAAAAAATATTAAAGCAAAACCTTACATGGAATACGCAGAAGCCATCTAATTGCTCGGTAAAATTAGAAGAAAAAACATCAGCTACTATACGCTGGGCGTGTTACAGCAGTAGAACTGTAAATTTTTACTTTCACTTACACATGTTTTTTTGGGTTTTTGTTGCTTCCAGTATGTTATTTGGGTGAATTTAAGACAATTTACATGTATAGCGTTTCCGTCGCAAATGTTCAGTTTTTCAGATATTAGACTTTGAAGTTCCCATTGTTTTCCTATTGGAGAAAATAGCCGATATCATCACAGGCTTGCTAGCGACCTAAAAGGAACCTAACTAAACCTAACCTTGCCTAACCTAACCTTACCTAACCTAACCTATCCTTACCTTACCTTACCTAACCTAACCTTGCCTATCTTATCTAACCTTACCTTACCTAACCTAACCTTACCTAACCTAACCTAACCTAACCTTACCTTACCTTACCTAACCAAACCTAACCTTACCTTACCTAACCCAAGCCTAATTTCGCTTGTATGGGATCGCTCGGTATTTTCTCACATAGAAAAACATTGGGAACTTCAAAGTCATATATCTCGAAAACTAAGTATCTGCGACGAAAACGTTATTCATGAAAATTGTCTTAAATTGACCCAATTTACATACTGAACACAATAAAAATTATGAAGATCATGTGTAAGTGAAAGTATAATAATACCAGTAGAACAGCAGGATGGCGTCTGACTCGCGTTAACTAACTGGCAAAAAAAAAAAAAAATGAAAGCTAATTAACCGTATTCCACATACCTTAACTGTCTCACGGAATGATGTTGAAACTGGTGAATATTAAATCCATCGTTTTTCCAGTGATGCTGTAGTTTTTGCGATTAGGTCGCGTGCGCGGCGGCACAGCTTAGGTAAGCATTTTAACGACACTCTCCGACCGGGTGCGTGCCTCTTAATTACGGAAAAATAACGTAAATAATCATAAAATTTTATCTTTCAGAGAGCTACAATAGTTCGTAGATGCTTTGATACATATTTTTGTGCAACAATAAAGATTGTAGGACACTCTGGAGGCCCAAATGAAATGATGGAGAAACAATGTAAACTAGCTGCTAATTATCCTACTAGATTTTTATGACGTCACACGCTTCATTACCCATGATGCACTGCAGCTTGGCTCCGCCCCTTGACTTAACCTGTTCCAGTTAATCATCCTTGGCTTCAGCCCATATACGATTGCTTTATCGTAAAATATAATTCAATAAACTAAAAGTTAACTCCAGTCTCCTGAATATCGCACATGATACTATTTGGTTTGGAGTTCTTACTGACATATTGGATCGTCACTAGTTTGCCTAAAACTAAAAGGCATATAAATAAAAGTGAATTAATTAGATATTATTAGATGGCCTTAATTAAATCAGTGGCTACCCAAACAAAATACTCATTGCTTTAGAAGGGGGTTGGCAGGGTGTAAATTATTAAGATACACGGAACTAAAATTGACGCTATTACTGCATTTACAACTTTTCGAAAATAAAATTATGTATCACTTCACTATATAGGAAGGAAAACCAGCATAGTGTACCATTTGGTTATACGACTTGTAACATTGTACTCACCCCTTTTGTTGCCATGTTGTAGTCTGGATCTGTAATAACCAAGAAATCCTGTTGAGAAGAAAGCTGTATTAGTAAAATAAGCTCTTCACATTTACATAGGTAAAAATGAGCGTTAGGGTACCTTTTGCACGCTGCTAAATTTGTCTACCTGTAAGGACTCACAAAATTTTACCTACGGTATTCAAGTTCACACGGAACACCTTATTCAGACGGCCTCAGAGCCAGTGCTGAAGCACCGAACGTAAAAAAGTTAGGTAAGGAATGAAAATCCTTTCAGGGTGGAAAGCAACGTCATGGCACTCAGCGGTGGGCCCTTGCGGCCTTTAATTTTCATTTGTGTGGCTGAGATCCAAGTAACAGTTCTATTGGCATACTCATATGCTGGCCACTCCAGTCAAGCGGAAACTTATGTGTCTTGTGAACAAGAGCGGCTTCTGTCGTGTCTGTGTCCGAGAATGGCGTCAGACCCAGTGGCCCGGAGATACTGACAGTGAGAGGTCACGCTGTCCTGCATGGGTAATTTGTCTGACTATAGGCCGTAGCAGCGGGCTGTGAGAGTCCGCACAAACTCTAGTTAATCATCAGAATGATAATAAATTGAGTAGCAACTAATGGCAATGTTCCTCTTTTGGAACCATGATATCGTTAACCGTTTCTCTCACGAATACATCTACTTTTCCTAAGGGTGCAACACTATTTGAAATGTGGCACTTATGCACGCTATGTAAAAAAGGGTTAACAATGTCTCCCTAAGTCAAACTTGCTGCAATTTTTCTTCACTTCATTGTCTATATGAGGATCATCGTATTTAATAAATGTCGTAGCAATCAATGATATTCCGATATTGTATATCTGTCATAAAAACCGCTGCACACGAGAGTAGGATCACAGAAACGTTTCACTTTCTTGAAGCAAAAGTTTTTGTGAATGTGTTTACGCACTTCGTTGTAAAATATGCGTCGTTGCAAATAGAAACTTCGTTGAAATTACTGAGAGAGCTACGCGAAACTGTGCAGGTGGGGCACCTGCTGGGGTGGAAGAACTGCAGCGGTCGCATAAATTTTAAGCAATTTTTGGGCAATGTCATACTGGAACAAGTCGAAGCTCCACAGCCCGCGGCAACGTATCAGAAAAGTAGGGAGAAATTTTCCCGTCTTCTGACGCTCGTGTGCACCAGGCAATAGCGTTAGCATGATAATTTTCACACCATCTTAATTTTAAATCAGAGCTAGCGAGAAAGCTGTACACAACATGATGCCGTAAAAACCTTCTTTTTCTTGTCGTATTCTAAAAAAATCCATTTTCCTATGTAAATTCAGTTTGATTTTCTACTTCGGCAAGGCTTTAATTTTTATAAGAAAAAGTTTACAGTGTTTATCTCTGACTACTGCTACAAGCTCTAGACAAAATGACAGACGCAAAAAAAGAAAATGCTATCCGAATCTAGCGATAATAATAAACTTTATTGTTTTGGTGATCGTTAATCCATTAAGCAAAACTAGCTGTCAATGGACAAGGTGTCATTGGTTTCATCAAACCATTGACACTCTACGTATCAAACTGGCCCTCTCTTTCCCTCATGTACACAGTGTATGCAACGCGCAGCATTCTCTACGCTCATGCATGCTGCACAAGGTAACCCAGCAGAAAATAGAGAAAAATTACCCTTTTGGAATAACTTTCTTGTTTTAGTCCATACTTTTGCCTCCAAAATATAAGTTGTATACTCACATAGGCCAAAAATTTGATTGTTTGTTCAATGTCAAAGGACACATCATACCAGGAAGCAAAGAATGCAACGAGAAGATTCAGGGCAATAAAATAAAACTTAGCCGTGACCGCACATTGCAAATTTCCATCACATCGACGAGTCGAGGTATTTGAGTGTGGGACCTCAGGCCTTCGTAGGTTGTTTTCTTCTGCATATCACCGTATTTTTTCGATTTATTTCATTCAATCTCCCGCTCATGATTGGCCAGCTTCTTGAGCTGCTAAATACTAAGAAATGTTGTCAAGTACAGAAGTTTGAGCAACAGGCTACCTGTTACTATTGTTTCTCTCACGTACAGAATTGGCTATAATGGTGTTTATATTTGTTGGTAAGGGATATATATATATATTCTGTGAAGAGCACTGTGAACTGAATATGAAGTGTAAACAAGGCTTCAATCAAGAAAAAGAAGGTAAATCAGGTCGCCAAAAGGGAACAAATTCGGCGCTGGTGCTGTGAAAGTTTCCACCAGCATGCACTGCAATATTCTACAGATAATTGCTAAATTAGTATATACTACATTAATTTATCTATACGCTAGAGATGAATTTCATAACTTAAGACGTTTTTTCTGGTTAGATTAGTTGAAATACTCATAGGGTAACATGTCTAGTACCCGTCCACCATGCTAGTAGCCGTCCACTTGGCTTTAAAAACTTCCTGTGTGAAAACTAGCAGTACTAGAGAGCCGTACATAGTTTTAAACTGTAGGGTACTGCTTATCCTAGAGTTTAAGCCTATGTACGGCTTTCTAGCACTGCTAGTTTTCACACAGGAAGTTTTTAATGCCAAGTGCCAAGTGGACGGCTACTAGCATGGTGGACGGGTACTAGACATGTTACCCTAGGCTGCTCAGCCATACATTCGTCGATGATGACGTCACTATTTGATGCTAATTTCTCGTGAGTCCTCCCGTTACGCTCTGTGCTTCCTGCATCATACATACGTAACCAACTTCATCAGGGAGACTTTTGTACTTTCTTCAGAGTATTCTAGGCAATGTACTAGGTACTAGTTTCACTATAGCAAGTAACGTTAACTAGGACTATCTGAAACATGAATCACGCACGCTAGGATTGAATTATTATCAATGTCCCAGATTCGAAATGTAATTTACAAAAATTAATTCGATGCAAGATCAGTGTCACTTTAGTAACCTATACAAAATGTTATACTGATATAGTAGTTTTGTCCCTGTAACATTATCAAAACTTTGACAGGAGCGTAGCAAGGCTTTTTAATTTTAGTTTTCTGAGAGCCAAATTTCATTTTTCAATATAATTATGAACATCATACCATGAATGCTTTTGCTTCGACTTAATTGGGTTTCTTGATTACTTCAAATAGAAAAAAAAGCTTAACTAACCCTTCTATATAGCTACTTCACTGCTATTGTCAAACCAGCGTAAGGAGTCCAATGGGCGTGGCTAACAACGCAGAGCAACTTGGCCAAATCTCACTTAAGCGCGTGGTATAATTTGTCTCAATCGATCAAATTATATTTATTTTCGAATACTCAAAGTGCATTAGTTAATAGATTTGATTTGGCACTGCTGCGTTCAATTTAGCCCCGCCCGTAAAGGACTGCTTACGCTGGTTTGTACTCGTAATAGAGATTCAGATACGATGGATCCGAATGCTATTTTAGACCTTTGTGAATTGTTCTACTCCACACTGCAATTTACCATTTTTTGTAAGCACGGTGTCATGGTAACGTTCTAAGTTACTGTGACGAAAGAGTCATCGATCATGCACACGCGTTCACGTGAGTGAAATTAGGTATTACCTATAGGCTGTATTTCTTTTATGTACAGTTTTATACCAAATTCCAATTGCGTATGAACGAGCAAGAGTTTTCGAATTGAGAGGGTGAAGCTGTCTGCATTATTTTCTTAAAATTGTTACAGACTGCTTACATACTTTTTAAAGTAAACTATTTTCAAATCTGCTTGATCAAGTTTTAAGCCGCCTCTCAATGATATGCAATCCGCTTATCCATTGCAACTTGTAAATTCATAGCTTCTTGATAGATTTTACTTACATAGGCAGTATAAGTTGCTTTTTAGATCTTGATAATAGTACAGAGTAACGATAGATGTAATTTTTGCTAAATCGTTTTTCATTTGACAACTCCAGATGTTGATAACAGCCTTGAAAGCTGAAACGTTCAAATTTTATAGATATGAACTTCAGTTTTCTCTTAAAATATCAGTCATGTTTTCTTGACGAGTATTCACCCTTGCCAATTGCTTCTTGAGTTTTATGTATTTTTGATTTTTGTTTTACACGTGAATGAGAAGGAATTATAATAAAGCTGCCGTTATTCCTTCACAGTCTCAGTGAATTACGTGTTTTATCGATATACAATAAACATGATAATGATAAAGTTTCTTCCCGTATAGCTTTAAAGAAGTTGACACATGAATGACTCTACTAAACTTAGAAAGTTGGAAAAAGTTTCAAAAGAAACTGACACTCATTTCCTAAACTTTGAAGATAATGAAAAATTGATTTACATTCAAAGTTTTCTGAATGCGCCTAATGGCATTGGAGTATTACCTCATCGGTGTATTAAAATCGTTGTCATTTCTTAATGTTATTTTTCTTTTTTGAAACATTAGCTAGAAGCAGTTGAAAAGCATACATTTTCAGCTGTGGCTGGGACGCTTCATGTCACCTATGTAGAACACTGGTTCACTAACTGAAGAGTTCCATTAAGAGCAGAAGTATAATTGAGACTCTGACATTAATGCTGAAATCATTAGTGACTGCTGTTTCAGTAATCTATGGGCCGATTTATTGAACATTGACGTATTTTAGGATTGACACCGTGAATCTATTTCCATATCTTAGAGCTGTTTCCGTGACGTATACTGTAACCTTAATAATAACAAAGCGTCTGGTTAGTTTTGCTTCCCATGCTGAACCTGTCAGTTCTCTGTAGGCATCTCTATGTGTTCCCAACGGTTACTGCGCTCTGCACATTATAACCTGATGCGGCTAAGTTAACATCGAGTCACGGACCATGCTGGTGTGCTTAGCAGTCACGCGATGTGCCCCTTGCACCTCTCGCATTAGACACCATTGACCAAAGTAACAAACAAGGTAAATCAGAATGAAATATTCCTTCCATT
This sequence comes from Parhyale hawaiensis, assembly GCA_001587735.2. Classification (NCBI taxonomy): domain Eukaryota; kingdom Metazoa; phylum Arthropoda; class Malacostraca; order Amphipoda; family Hyalidae; genus Parhyale; species Parhyale hawaiensis. The sequence continues at coordinate 1,628,197 of LQNS02278156.1, forward strand.
GCATAAATGTTTTTACAATTTTAGTTCACTTCTTATCAGAGCTGGGTGCGACCGTAGTGCGGCCTTTTTATCTGGTGTAATTCCGATCCTGTTACCTAACTTTCGAATTTTTACTGTCAGAAGCCCTTCGACCATGTGCAGGCGGCAATATTTGTGACGTAAGTAGAGCTTCTTGTTGAAAAAAAGACCATAGTAACAAAAATAAAACAGTAGAAGTGACTTCTGTTGAATAAAACTTAAGAAAAGGTTTATCACGGTGGTTTACTGTATCATGTAGTTTAGGTACTTAGTTTTGAAAAAAAATTTATAAGTGAACGTATTTTGAGCTACGTAGGAAGAGAACGTTTTTAAGAGAATTTTAAGGGATATTATGATATTCAACTCCTAGAAAAGTGGTGATTGGGAAACTTGTAGCCATGTTGTCTAGCTGACCAACCAAATTATATAGTTACTGTAAGGGTTAAGAGAGCCCCTGGGCAAAAGGCCCTCGGCAAATTAGACCAGCAATAAAATGGTCCAAAGCCTCCGAAAAAAAAGGTCTGTAAGCTAGGCAGGTAAACTGAAAACGAGAAATTGCTGGCGCGAGGCCCCGTCCAGCCCTATTTCAATGCAAACAAGAAGAGATCATAATGCATTCAATGTTTCTGAATGAGGCAACGACACAGTAGGTGGTGTACAGAACAATGCGCACAAAAACGGTGGTAGTTTTTATTATGGAGTCAATAAGTAAGTTACGTCCTGTTGGGATCAGCCTCTTCAAGATTTTTATAACAACTCCTGCCAATTACATGAAGATTCGTTCATAATGTTTTGAATAATTATTGGATTCTGACAACATAAAAACAACTAGAGCACTCTGAGAGCGCATCCTTCCACCAAGCTAGGTAACATCAATGAGAAATTCAATTTTTCTTCGGAGCTGTTAATGAAATCATCACCGAAATTCTTGTAATGCTTATGAAGATCTATTCGTAACTTTTTTGAGTCATGTCATCACACATACTAAGACAAACACAGATGCAATCACAAAACGAACGACCTGATCATAGTGGAAAATTAAGTCATTTATGCCTTTGAACGTTTTTGAAAAAAATCTACTAATTTCATAGCAGTCACAACTTTTTGAGAAATATTCTGACAAAAATAAAAAACAAGCATAAAGACAAAAACCGACTAACCGATCCAAAAATCTTGTCAGTTTATCGTTGTAACATTCCCAATAATTCATGCAAATTCTATGAAGATCCATCTGTAACTTTTTGAGTTGTTACTAAGAAAAAATATATAAACAACGAAAAAACTGTTGGACTGATCTTCACAAGAAATTAATAATCTATAGCTACCTCCTAGCTTGACGTTTCGGCAGGATAGGAGTAATTTTGTATTAATTTATGTTGTTGAAGTATATAAGTTTAGGTCAGATAGAAGTAGTATTGCAGTACTTTAGGTTGAAGTAGTTAAGCTTAGGTAAAAGAGGAGAAATTTTATTTTGCTATAACTTGAGGTACGTAAGTTTAGGTTAGATCGCAGTAATTACCAGCGCCAAGGAGGTTATGTTTTCGTCGGGGTTGTCTGTCTGTCTGAATATCTCTCTGTCTTTTTGTCTGTCTGTCTAACTGTCATCAAGATGACTCAAAAAGTTATAGACAGATTTTGAACAAAATTTACAGGGTGTGTTAGGTACGTCAGGAGGAACAGAGGATTAACTTTTGGTGAAGTTTTGTCCATCCGTTTCTTTGTTTGTTTATCTGACTCATTTTTCTCAATGCCATAACTCAAAAAGCTATATACGGATTTTCATGCAATTTAGAAGAGTTACGAAGTGTATCATGAAGAGTAAATTAAATGATCAAATTTTTGTAACGATCCGTTTGTTCGTTCGTTTATCACTGTTTTTAATTTTAAGCTTGTTAGCACGATAACTCAAAAAATAACGAATGGAGCTCTATGAAATTTATAAGATTTGTTAGTAATGTTTAAAGACATAAATGATTAACTTTTAGTGCAGATCGGCTGGTATGTTTGTAGGTTTGACCCATCTTTGTCCTAATGTTTGTTAGCAGCATAACTCAAAAAGATATGAACAGTGTGCTTTTAATCTGTCAATTTTCTCAACATTTAGTTTTAATATTGGTCCTTAGATCCATTTGCTATATTTTTTCTAGCACGTAGTTTTCATATTGATCGATCCGTAGATCCGTTTTGTCCATAAATTTTAATAGAAAGTTGTTATCATAGCCGGGACCAGTGAATATAGCACAAATTAACGGTTTTGCTCATCAAGTATGCCCGGTCATGTATCATAGCTATGAAGTGTGAAAATATAACCCAAGTCAGCTAGCCAGAGGATTAAGCCACAGTTCATTTACAGAAGATAGCTGTGTCAAGTTTGGGTGTATGCGCTGTCCTCCTAGATTTCCAGGTTTGTGACATCAAAATTACGTCACGTCACTGTGGAAATATCAAAGATTCCTCGCCTCAGCAGTGGCGTGGCGCAATTGTGACGTCACAAACCTGAAATTTTAGGGGCTCAGCGCATGCACTCAAATTTGACACAACTATCTTCTGTAAATGAATTGTGGATTAAGCGCTTGAAAATATCACTTTGTGCTCACCAGACGGTATCGGGGATACTCCCCGTTTCTCCTATCTTCTACCATACTGAACGCGCAACCTGTACATAAATGAACGAGTGCGCGAAGACAACAACATAATACATTCAAAATTCTTTTTTTTTTTTCAGAAAAACGCAGTTGCATAAGAACCAAGAATAAAAGCCATGTGATAAAGCTTATTTTTAACACCAATCTTCAGTACTCTTTTTGCACTATACACTAAAATTTAGCTTCATCACAGCGCGTGTCATTCTTTTCATAATCTTAGACTAATCAAGTAGCGAATTCTTATGACCTTATTTTCAATAGTGTCGCTGAAATTTATTTCACCAAGATATTCATTGAGACAATAATTTTTTCTGGTCTGTAATGATAAGCTTACTAGTCTACAGTTTGCATGCAGTTGTGGACGATACTCTATTGATCCAAACAATATATTGCTCAAGTTCATGGTAGTCATCCCAGTGACTAGCCTCATACCACTGAGTGTAAACACCACGTTCATGTAGTAATCAGCCATAAATACCAATGCAAAAATTGTACACAAAGGCATGGCTACGGTCACTGTAATTATCCAGCCTATGAGTAGGGGGTTACTTTGCTCTACCACCCCGGCCTGAAGTTGGAGGCTAATTTAGCAATTGCGGTAACCCCATCATTTTATGGAATATATGGCAGTAGAAACGGAAGCGATTACTGTACATGTGCAATTAGGGAGGACTATAAATATGGTAGGTCTTGTTAGAGCCACTTTAGTGGGTTCGTCGAAATTTACTAGACTATGCGCTGTTAGCTCGTTAAATTATCCCTTTAGTTATTACCAACTCATTTAATACCTCGGTAAAATGATGTTATCAGAATTAGTCTTTCGACATTCGAAGTGGAAGACCAATTTGTCAGGAGACGGTAGTCCTTAGCTTGATTACTGCACTTGCGTAATTTACTTTAGAATTCTTCCGAACTTTTTTGTCGATTTGTGCAATGGTATCGCTAAATCTACTCCTCAATAATCCACTTTCTACCTCAAATTCGACGATAAATGACCTTAGTTCTACACCGGGCTTAGGCCTATCGGCTGTCTTTGTCCTCACAAACTTACTCTGTAGCCAGAGGGCAGCAGCAGCGGCACGGCCGACAACGATCTCTTTCACTACCTCACTGATGCCAGGAAACGACTAACTGTTCCAACGATCGCCAGCTCTGTAGCTGCAGGCAGACGCGCTCTATCGATGTTGGGCGCTTCTTCCGAGCTACTGACTCCATGCCATTCCAGGACCAGGCACTCTGGAGTTGATTGTAATTGGACTTGCGCTCAGTTCCGGAGCTGCGGCTGGCTAGCTGTTGCGCCGCATGCCAACGGCGCCTTCGGGTGAGGTGGTACACAAGGTGCCCTGAATCAATAAGGTACCTAAAGTGTTGCCGGCAGCCCACGCGTTATTGTAATTATGTTTGTTACGTTAGCGCGGGCTGGTACAGTGTACTCCGTAAATAATGGAGCCTGAATATCTGTTGTCTCAATTCGCGAGTTACTAGGTAGCTATGCACCAGAGGGAAAAGGTCTTTATGTTAGGTAGTAGACTATATGTAGATACGGTACCTTCAATCAATAAAAAGGCCTACGTCTTACTTACAGTCGGTGAGTTGTTGCAGTTACCTCCGCCAATGATGCTACGTTTTTGTTGGGGTTGTCTCTCCGTCTGTTTGCCCGTTATTCTCTTTATCTGTGTTTCTGCCGGTCACCAAGATAACTCAAAAAGTTGTGGGTAGATTTTGAGGAAATTCACACTTCCTAACACTTTATTAGGAGGAACAGATGATTAACTTTTGGTGCAGATCCGGTTATCTGTTTGTTTGTTTGTTTGTTTGTCTTCCTAAATTTTGCTAATGCGATAGCTCAAAAAGTTATGGATGGGTTTTCATGAAATCTACATGATTTGTTAGGTTCGTTACGAAGAGTAAATGATCAAATTTTTCTGATGATCTGTTTGTGTGTCGTTGTGTTTGACTGAATGTTTGCTAGCAAGCTAACTCAAAAAGTTATGAAATTTACAGGAGTTGTTTGCAATGTTAAAAGACGTAAAAGATTAAGTTTTAGTACAGATCGGTTGGTCCGTATGTGTGTCTGACTCATGTTTGTCATCATCTGTGTCAGTTGTATCACTCAAAAAATTTTGAACGAATCTTTATAAAAATTACAGAAACTGTTAATACTATCAAGGCAGGCCCAAAATAATTAGATTTTGGTGTTGAAACAAATAAAATCATGGTCTCAGAACCAATTTGAATTTTTCGTAACCGCTGCTTGGCGGTGGTATGCGCTCTCAGAGTGCTCTAGTTGTTACTGTCATCGCTTGCTGGTACAGTCTACACAGAAATACAGCTTGACTAAATTATTGACATACTGTAAACAACCCACGTGTTATGATCTACATGCCAGAGGTGTAGTACTGTAATAGCCATTGTGCGCTAAGTCAGTAAGATGCCCGAATGCTTGCTTGCAATGAACTCGTCCTAATAACTATTGTTGCTACGGTTACATTACTGGCGTAGTGGTTGTCAGAAACAGCCGTACGACAAAATCTGTTGTTACAGCCCACTTGATAATACCCAGAGTCACAGCTAGAGCCATAAATCAAACAGATGCCCCAATTCTCGCTAACAATCCACGTACGTACGTGTCATTAAAAATTATTGTTACAGTCAACCCTGACTTGCATTGTCTTTGTCATGAACTATCGTACCTAAATTAGTGCTGTTTGTAGCCCACGTGACAAAGTGTAACCTACTTGTCTTGCCTTCAAATAGACATGCAGCCTGGTGCAGACGCATGCATACCAGCCATGCAGTGTGTCTTAATCAATAGCGGAGCTGAATTCTTGCTTCCAAGAGAAAAGTTTTCTTTTTCTAAGGAATTCACCAGGAACTGTTTACCTGTCTGTATCAATATGTGTCATGGTGTTAAACTTTTATTGAACCCTAGGGTACTCACAAAGACCTGCAATGTAACTTGCATGGAATGCAGCGGAGGTCCAATCGATATGGTTTTCACGTGTTGGTTACGGTCGCCTTTGCTCAGTGAACGCCTTCGCTTGGGTATAAGATTTATTTTCACAAGTGTGGACGCAACGGCCCTTTGAGGCCGCAGACCGTAGATTGCAGGTCTCCGGCCCTATGTTACTGTTGTGGTTGGGCACAATTATAACAAAAAATCTTAACAATGCTAAAATCTGTGTAGTTACTAATGGAGTACAGACCTTATGAAAATTTACTACTCAAAGGAAACGTATAGAGGATTAATACTAAGTCAAATTTTTGAGTATCTGGAAAACAAACAACTATCATACATCGTAATGCCTCTAAATATAAACAACACATATCCAATACCAACTGACTGTTAAGTAAATGATGTGTAGGTAAAGTCTCTTAACGCGCTATAGCCGATATAAGTTTAAGAGTAAAATAGCCTCTACAGTTATTGAGAATTTAATTTTTGTCTGTTGTAAGAGACCGCCATTATTGAACAGTCGATGTGTCGGCTTTGCCAATACATTGAAGCGTCGCTTGTGAAGTTCCTTATTGGACATGATCTGGGAGCAGCATATTTCCTGACCGCATTCTCTAAACAGCTTATGCAAATGACCCAGTCGACTGCAATAAAGTAATTTCCTTTAGAATAAAATCGTTGCCGTACAAGCAGTGACCTTCGTAATGTAATTTTCTGACGAATCGGTTTATGAGTCTTCACTTCGCACAGGCTCTTGTATGTTCCCCAGCCTGTCAACATTACGTAGTATCCTCTCACGTTGTTCTCTCGGTTAACGTAGATCCTGGCACGTTCTTCGTTAATTGTTTCTTGGTTCCAAATCACCCCACAGAACTTGCCCCTGAACTACAATTTCGTTCTTTCCATCTAACCACATCCACTGGGATCCTTTGTAACGGCCGGTCCACACGCTGGTCACTGTCGAGCCACAATTCCAATTCCTTTGGTAACTGCAATGCATGATTTCAATACCAATTGCTACAATTGCATTCAGAAGTGTTTCATTGAACAACGAGTAGCATCCTAGATATTAAAGAGCCATAATTTACTTCTAGTTAGACCTGGTTCTTAATAAATTTTGTTTATAGTCTGGGTTGAACGAGTAAATATCCACGGAGCCTACTATAGATATGCAGTAGATGTTTTATTAATTTAATAAAAATTAGTAGCTTTTAAAAAATTATCTAATTGAATCTTTGCGTCATATGTTAAAATTACATTTATCTGGCAATGGCATGTAGTATAAGCATTCGAGCGATGGATGTGTAGAAATATACATATATAACTATATTAAGATATATGTTTACAATATAAATTGATCGCACGGAAACAAAGTTAATTCAACACTTGTGGAAGAAGCCATATGGGCATAGCCTCCTGGAACTTGCACTCATTTCTCCCGACAAAGAAACAGCTCAGGCGGCGACTGATAGAAAAATTCAAGTCCGAGAATAGCTTCAACGACGTGATAAAAATGTTGGACTTTTGACACGGACAATGATGAATGCCTCCGAAACAATAGGTAAACGCTTAAATATCAGCATCGACAACCACGTAAAGACCGTAGTTTTTCTCTCACTTCATATTGAAATGTTGGAATAGACTTTCCTCGAAATTTGTCGGAGCATAGACAGACAACACGTTTAAATATGTAGGGGGAGCAGCACCCTTCCTATCTCTCGACCTCTGCTAGATATCTCCTTATTCATTCTCTAACCACTCGGTTCTTGAGAGAAAGATTCATTTAATTATCCTCCGTGACAAATGTACTGCAGTACGTCAGCACCTCAACCGAACTGTTGCAACCGAACATGCTTGCGGGCTTCCCTTGGCAGATGTAGCCGATATGTCCGTGAAATTTTGCATGTACTTGAATAACGGCAATAGCTCATAGCGATCAGGACCTGGGCATCACCTCCTCTCTTTGTCCAACTTTTACGAGTATTATTGTTAAAATTTTACCATCGGGCCACCACGGACAGGTAGAACAACCTAAATGAAGCATTACGCAACATCGAGAATCAAGAAAGCTGAAATGAGAGTCCATCGGGAAGTCATTAACAGCTGACAAAACACCCCAGACCAACACTACCGAAAGCTGATACCTTTAATGAATTCTAGACCAAAATGGACCTAGGGACAAAACAAGAACAGAACTGAAGAGTATGGCACTTAATAGTCTTCAATACGAAGGGTTAGACATGAACCGCAATATGTGTTTTTTTTTCCAAAGACCTTGAAGACAAGGACAGAAGAATGCAACCAATGTCTTTCATTATTGTAAACTTTATAAAACACAGAGGGAGGCCACCTCTCGCCTATGGGACAGATTCACCATGGCATGTCACTCTTAGCACACAGCCTACTGGCTGAGCTTAAAAGTTGCTATCGATTTGCTTTAGCAGAATGTCAGACACGCTAGCTGCGACGATGAAAAATAAGTACTGAAGAGAACATAGGATAACATTTATAAATCGGTGCATCAAATACACATAACTATACGTACACACCTACACAAACCTATATACACACCTATGCAAACACTAACACACCTACATACCCACTCCTACACTCACCACGACACTCACACACAGCTACACGTGCATGCATACGCACACATACCGTGAATCATAGCTGTGGAATATTAATGCACTTTGCCGCCATAAACAATGCTTAGTAGTTGGTTCGATGAAGTAGGCAAAGAATGAGTAAATTATGTGATCAATATCTGCCTCGTATTGAATTTTATTTTTGTAGTCGGCTAACTATGATAATTGAAATTTTGCTCATAATAGTTAAGCAATCGCTCTTTAATTGTTAACTGCCGCAAGTAGCTTCGCCGATATTGTGGCACCCCACACCCAACTGCATTCAGTTGGGTGTGGATGCAGTCAGTGAAATGATTGAATAGAACCATTATTGACTCGGCCAACCATAGCATCTGAAACAATCATTGTAACATGGTAGCACAACTGTCTGCGCAGTGATGTCCACCTGCACTACAGCTTCCTGTACATTCTTCCGTTCTATAATAATATCTGAGTTTCGATATAATTATATCCTTAATTTTAACAAAATGAGTACAACATTATACGCACGCACAAACACTGACAGACGTGTTAATTTGTGCCTTAATCACTGTGCGCCTACACACATCACAGTGACGTGCTGAAGTTCTACATCACCTATACGCCCGAGGTTCAAATAACAATGTCACAAGTTTGTGGCTAAGTCAAGAAGCAAAACTTAGTGTTCAGTCTCTGTGTTAGGCAGTACGAGCCGGTGGACGACATTTCTCTGCTGAAATTCAAACGGCTGTGCTAAATGGTTTTATTTATTTATATATTTTTAAATCACGAGCCCTGTGTCCTCTCAAGTGGAAGGGCAACTAAGAGCGTAAGCAATAAAAGGTGATTCGAAACAAATTTGTCTGCATTTTTGACGGACGACCGCAGAAGCAGATGAATAGTATGTGTGTCATACCCACAGCTAAGAACGATATTTTTTCAAGCAAGATAAAATCTGCAGTCTGTTAATCATTAGAATTCAACGTTTCTTCTAGCTCAATTCTTTGTAGATATTCAGTGCCGCCCATTTCCTACTACAAGATGAAGACCAGCCGTTGCTCACAAAAACAGACGGAGTAGAATTGTGCATAAAGACGAATATACGATTGCGTACATACAGACACAGGGTAGGTATAAATCTACGTATATAACGTAGACTGATAAATACGATGATAAGGGCCCATGGTTCCACGTTTGTAACAATTTACTCTTAAAGTTTTCAGGATGAGCCCAGCTTTTTCTTCCCTAACGAAATCGTTTTTAAGCCAAAAATTCCAGATTCGCGAACTATGACCGAGAACTTTTATGTGTCAGTGAACGCTCGCCATTATTTCATGATCTGGATTTTATATAGGATATTATTGATTCGAAATTTATAGCATCGCTGCTGTGTTTTGAGTCCAAAATAATTATGAGAGCGTTAAATTTCCTTTGCAATTTTGAGTATTTTTACGATTTGATGTTTTAAATAATCAAGATGGCCAGTGATATGCAGCAGAGTTCCCACTTTAAGCGAGGCTCTAGCTGCCAAACAAGAAGCAATAATGTTTATATTTCCTATTAATAGAGAATCGGTTAATGAATCTCTCATTAGCAGATAATCTCCAAATTAAATGTGAAGCAGACGTCATTGTGCATAGCTTCATGCGGTGCAGAAGTGACTCCTCTCGAAACTAATATGAAGTGCCAGGCTTTTCTCCTATACAAAATTGGCTGACGAACTTCCTTCCGATTTCCACATACGTTTGAAATTCATCGTTCAGCAGCATACATAGGCTGTTCTACTTTACGAAACTTGACGGGAAACAAGGTTGATATAATTTCCTAAACAACTGAAAAGGTTGACGGATCTCCTTTACGCAGGGGCTTTTCTTAGAATTGAAGCAAAAAATACCTGAATTGATTCAACGAGGAAACGGTTGGTGGCTTACAACTTCACGAAGCTGTTGCTGTATGACGTAAAGCAGGACATAACGTAAGCAAATTCCTGCAGAATCGGGTAATGGACCTCTTCATCACAGTCTCTTGCTGTTAGATACAATAAAAGCAGCGGCTGTCATGAATTGATTGACTACGAAATCGGTAGACTTGTTTTTCACATCGTAGAGGCTTCTGCTGATGGTCACATATCAGGGGTTGTCGACAATATATACTAACGGAATCAGTGAACAAATCTTCATTTCACAGAGTCGTTTGTTTGTAGACACAAAGCAAGAAATGCCTAATGTTGGTTGACTACGGAAGTGGTTGATGGGTCTTCACTTCGCACAGGCTCCTGTAAGTGAACCAGCCCGCTTCCATGCCGTAATATCCTTGCCTGTCGTCTTCACGGTTCACGTAAATCCTGGCAACGTCTTCATTCGAGCTTGGTTCCATCGCACCCCATAACCTTTCCCCCGGGACAGAAGTCTCCTCTCTTCCATCCAGCCACATCCACTGAGAGTCGACTTTGTAGAGACCACTCCACAGGTTGATCGCTGTAAAACAAACATGATATGCAATTATGCAGATTGTTTCAACGAATTCATCAATGAATAATATGGCCGTTCAATTCCATCCCTCGTATTTCAAATAACTTTGGTGTAATGTCTATAGAGCGAGCTTGCTCTAATTACCTCCGCCGAGGAGGTTGTTTTTGTCGCGTTAGTCTGTCTCTTTGTCTGTCTGTCTCTTTGTCTGCCACCAAGATTACACAAAGAGTTATAAACGGATCTGTACGAAATTCACAGGGATTGTTTGGCATGTTAGCAGTAACAGATGATTAACTTTTGGTGAAAATCCGTTAATCTGTCTGTTTGTTATCTGTTTGCTTTTTTTCAAGACCATACGAAATAGTGCATGGGGATTCCCAAGTAAGGGTTTGTGATTTCGTGGCATTGCTGTACCTAATAGGAAATTTCCCGGTTTCTACTGCAAACATATCAACATCAACCACCGTAATTAATAAAGCGAAATATAGTCACGCCTTCGTATTCCGCTTTCACGAATGTTGATTTTGACGCTGTTTATCTCGTTATTTTTTTTTTTGGGNTTGATGGGCGGGGGCAGGCGTATAGGCCTCATTCGTTTATTCTCTTTGTTTCTGATGATAGCAGAGTTTGATTTTTGTTGCAGTGTACCATTTTTCTAAAGAACGTGGTTTGTTGACACAGGTTTGCTTCACTAATTCCACTATAAATTCATCCAATAGTGGAACTTTTTCATGCCTACGCAAAGTACAGGACTATGCCGGGACTGGTGGACAGAACTTAACCGTTAAAAAAGTCACCTCTGCTATTTGGGTATTTTAGATATTCTGCATCTGATATCACAACGCTTCACGGTGAGGTGCACCAGCTCGAAGACAATTCGATTACAAACTTTGCTCCTTCTAGAGTAAAAATGACCAAACCTTTGGTATACTGATACTCAAAAAACTGATTCCCTACGACTCTGTACTCTTTTGCTACACGAGGAATGTCATTACTGGCCTCTTGACAGAAATATAACTTTTTGTATTTTACCCTGGTTCTTTGGTAGCTACAAACCTCCATTAGTAATACTTAGTTGAGTTATTGTCTTTGATTCTAATGATGTTAAATCGAGTTAAACTCCTTCCAGAAAATTGTTTGAAAAGTTCATGAAAATATTCATTTAAATATAGAAGTAACACTATATTCATTTATACACATACATATGGTGGTTCCTCGAATAGAACAAGGAAATTATAAAGAGCGAGGTGCCTCCGCACGCCGGTGCTGTGACAGCTAAACAAGTCTGCGCGACCCGAAGTGCTCCGCCACAGAGCGAAATTAACTAAATAAAAATGATCAAACAGTGAGCTGCTTTCTTGGATAATTCAGAGGGCGAGTGGGACTAAGAATTTGTTACATACAGTATGTATGCAATGTTAGGTTAAAAATATAACTTACATTTACTTTAATTTTTGGATCTTTCGTTAAGAACTAGATACTTTGCGCTACATTCCGCAATACACACACTACGTATATGCTCAAAAATATTTATATTTACTGTATTTACGGACGTAATGGCGCAGCGTGCCGTAGAGGCCCTCCCTTGTGCTACCTGTCTATAAATATGGCCGACAACTATGCCGGTTAGCTCAGTGACCGCTGGAGTTATACGTGAGACGTACCTTACCCTCACGCCTAGCGGAATCATACCTGTGTCTCAACCCCTAGAATCCACGAGTACACAGTCTGCTACTTGCCTGAGTTTTATTTCACCTGTCGATTAGCGGTATATTTCCGGAGACGCCAGAACCCCAACC
>LQNS02278156.1:1643551-1657244 GCA_001587735.2 Parhyale hawaiensis
AATTGAACAAGCTGTTATTAATATGAAAAGGCACAAATTATCAAATTTTGGAGTTTATTCAAGAAAATTATGGTTTCAGAGCCAATTTGAATTTTTGCTACCGTTGGCTCACTTGGCGGAGGTATGCGCTCTCAGAGTGCTCTAGTTTAGCCATGCATTGTTACCACAGAACATTGTAACTCAAAGCATTCGTATTTCATCTACAATTGAATTTTGTAAACCCCTTTTTTTGTATATATTTAAATGCACTGCACGAACTTTAGAGTAGCATAAGCAAGAGGGCGTTCGATTGGGTCTTGAAAGTCAATTTAAGTCAAGCCCACTTGACTTAACTGGTCCGGAAATGCAGATTGGAACATTAGCATCGTCACTGGAAATCGCACTATCGGTGCTATCAGCAGCCCGATAATGTTGAACCGACTAATATCTCAAAATACAGACCAAGACTAAGTTCATGGAAGCCTTGCATGTAACTGATTAAAAGGCAACGACTGAAACTTGAATCAACAATTTAAGCCAGGGTAGCTCTGTGAAGTTTGGATTAGTCTAGCCTCATTGCCTTAATTTCGCTGCTCAATTGTCCACGACCCAAATTAGTTACTTGTTTGAGATATTACTGAATCAGCAGTACTTGAACACAGTGATTGAAAAGAAAGTTCGAGCACAGGTTCCTTTGTCAACAGGCTTAGCAGAGGATCAATGATACAACGCAGAGATTTTCGTGAGACAAAATGCTTGGACGAAGAGCAACTGCTTTGTGTATAAAAAGTTGTATCTTTAGGATCATTTAGATAAGCAAAAGGGAAAACAGAATATGCTGGAATTAATGAAACTGCTTTCAGTTGTGCAAAGTATATTTCACCAATTGAAAACTGATACCTAATTATAATATTTGTAACAAAGGGCAGGTTCCTTTAATTCACTGGTATTTTCTCGCAGTTTTGAAGAAATACGTCAAAAGTGTCAACGGTAGTTTTACCATGGGGTTGCAATAGTAGCTCATGTAGGCTACTACGGATATAATCTGCCAGAAAAGAGTAGTATACAAAATTTCTTCAACAGAAGTTGGTAGAAAACTTCGAATACCATACTTTTGCGAGAACATCGTAGAGCAGCATAATCTTGTGTGTTATTGATGTAGGTATGTTATGGAGTCTGGTAGTAGTGTATTTCTCAATCTTGAAGCTCGAATATTCACTGAATTTTCTTAAACAAGTCTGAACAATTTCCTAGAGCTATTCGAAACCAGATTAGGAGAATTACCCAATTGCCGAACTAACCCTATTCGCGAACAAACATCATTATTTCAGGTTTTTACACAAACCTATCAAATAATGATTGATGTTTGTTCGGAAAGAGGGTTAGTTCGGCAATTGGGTAATTACCCTACTGCTTTTCAGTAGTGGCTAAAGTGATAAAGTTTACCTACCTGCCATCCCTTAGAATAGAGGGAACATTTATTTTTTCCGCGTGAATTTTGTAATTTAACAGAATTTGCATACCTCCGTTCGGGTAATTTTGTAGAGCCTTTCGAATAGAGTGAAGCTCATAGATCATTTCCAAGGTTTACTTACGCTTGAGCCAAGTCTTAGACCCTGGTGAGGGCCAAAGACCCGTCCTGTAGATAAGTTTCGACGTAGCGAAGAAGCAGCTGAACCTGGGGACGCCCTTGTCGTCGTAGGGGTGGGCGGTGACGGCTGTGCATGCTGGTGAACTGGTACATTCTCGGTAACAAGCGCCTGTGAAACATGTAGAATATAATTCAACTGTTTCAAGTGAGTGATATAACGAGTTTTAAGAACCCATTAGAATCATTATGCTTACGATGACTTAAATAATACTTCTTCTGGATTCTGAATTTCAAAACTTCACTCTTGAGCCACTACGGACGTGGTACTGCAACCCAAATGAAGCATTATACAATATCGGGAAGCCCGAAAACCTGAGGTAAGGAAAATTCAGCAAATGCCGTTAACAGCTGACTTAATTGCTTGATGGCCGACACGATCGTAAGCTGATGCCGACAATGCATTACGAACCGAAACAGACCAGGGCAGGAAACACAGAAATTAAATATATGAAATATAGATACATATGTAAACAAATATTGGTGATAGCTGAAATGAAAAATTCTACGTTATGGATACGACGGGTGTTCCTAAATTCTTTCCAAAAATGGAACTATAGTTTGGTGATAGCTGAAATGAAAAATTCTACGTTATGGATACGACGGGTGTTCCTAAATTCTTTCCAAAAATGGAACTATTGTTTGGTGATAGCTGAAATGAAAAATTCTACGTTATGGATACGACGGGTGTTCCTAAATTCTTTCCAAAAATGGAACTATAGGTTCCTTACAATAAAATAACCATATTTTACTCTATCCACGCCTATCCGAAATTGTCTACTTTTAAAGGCACGTTGACTTAAAGTTCAGTAGTGCGATTCACTTTATCGGCGGACTACTGCACTTTACTTCAGGTCGTGCAACTCTGAATGTACCGGTTTCACGCAGTCTCAGATGTACGGCTGCGAACGTTTCAGGAGATGGCACATGCCTATTGGGAAACCTGTCTCTGTACATTCTGGCAGCTCTCCTGGAATTACAGTTAGCCATGCCGTAAAACAGGTGCATATCTGCTAATTCACTATTTGGTAGTTGGTTCATGGTCGCCTGAAATCAGGTACTGTGCAAATTAGAGTGATCAATGTCAACAAAACTGGTTTCTTCTTTCATTATAAAGACCGCCTGCCTGACCCTATACGTTCGTCGCTGGTGTACAATTATTGTTGTTTCAAATGTGGAAAGCGCTACGTAGGCTCTACCACACGTAGCCTTTGTACGAGAGTTTCCGAGCATAGAGGTGTCAGCTCCAGGACCTGTCGGTCCTTATATGTGCCCCTTCTCACTCCTCCATTCATGGTCATGCCATTCAATACAATAACAACATTTCTATAGATGATTTCAATATTCTAGCTTCAGCTAAGGGTAGTCACAACCTACGTATCACAGAATTGCTTTACATTTTTAAAACTAAGCCAGAACTGAACGACATGCAGAGTGCAACACCGCTGTTCGTAACCGGTCCTTTGTAGAATTAGGTTTTATTGTAGAACTAGGAGTAGTGTGAAATTAAAACTACTATACTGAATATTTTCCAAATTTTCTGTTTTCAGACTTTTGCTGATGATGAACATATTTGTCTGAAACGTCCATTCATTTAATTTTGACCAATTAAGGGTGCAAATGACTCCCTACACACACAAAAAAAACTTCTGAGCCAACCTTATAATAATTTTCTGAAATGTTGACCTAATAAATAAATGTATATTAATTGATTTCTAGTTTATTACTTTAGATTGATGAAAATTATGTGAACTTTTAGCTGATATTCATGAAGTTATGAGCAAAATTTCCAGGTATCTTATAATTATTTCCACCACTTTATATGCAAAAAACCAGTTTCTAAAGATACATTTTAGCACTCTGTTTGCTCCGTTAAAAATCAAAGGTTTTCGTCACGTTGACAGTTTCTTCAAGACAAAAAATAATCGAATTACATTTGTTGGACTGAGACCTGCACAAGCATTAATCAACGGACTCAATTATGAAAGCTGAATTTACCATAATTTATTAGTTTTAGTGCACTAGGATATGCTAAAAAATTTGAATAGATCTCAGGAAAAAATTCTCGTCGTAATATTCCGTTATCAGAATAATATTCTTGTCGGATATTGCGTACTGTTTTGTACGTTATTGAAATAGGCTGTGCAGTAGTCGTTTGCTTGTTTAGAAAATTCACTAATGTTGTCTTAATTTTAATCTGCAACGTATGAGTGGCAAAGATGCACAAAAAACCTATTTTAACTTAAATAAAAAGATGAGTACTCACATTTTGTGCCCCTAATAGTTGTCCACTGAACTTGCTCACCCAGCAGATGAACATCTGCACTACCAGTGAACTCTTTGGGTGTACTAGGAATTGCAAGCACAACGAACAGTAATACCAGTTGGCAACAGATGTTCTTCAAAATCATGACTGAAATTGGTAGCGTAAGAAAACGAGGAAATTTCTTTTACAGTATTGCAATTAATGACTTAACATATTACTTTCACCAAAAAATATAAGGCTAAATCAGTATGTAGCAGTTCCTGAGATAAAAGTCCGTTATGCATTCGACTGTCTGGAAGAGAAGTGTGGTTACTGTCACATGATCTTACGGCATAAATAGAATGTTACCAAAATTATCAGAGCAATTATAAGCCCCGTTTACCTTTTTGCGAATTTTCAAAAGATATGTGCCTTTTGAAAGACTAAAATAAATATAAAAAATTTGCATCAATATTAATAATAATAATAAGCTCATGTGTTTCTCATCTGGAGACTGTGTCCAACAAGGTTAGGACACAGTATTCTGAGGTTTTCGTGCTTAGTACTCACATAAGAATAATACTAAAAAGTAACATAAGAGACAATTGGTATTAAATTAGCAGTGAATTTACTAGAACAAGGCTCGCATCTTAATAAGGAGATAATACTGACACTATCGTCAGTTAAGAGGGGCGTTGGTTACACAGAAGTGATGTGAATTTTTTTTTAGATTATGAAACACAGTCTGCAGCCTAAAGGGAGTTAGGGCGAGTAGTTGCGGATTAAAAATGTTACGTTTACAGGGATTAAAAACAAAAGGAAGATGAAAGTTGCAATGGGAAATTTAGAATATATAGACCAGCTAACCATATTCAGGAGTGAGTGAGAAACAGACATGAATTCCAAGAAATAGCTACTAATGCTAATAATGGAACGAAATTGAGTTAAAATAGACTAGATAGATTATATTACAATGAAAGAGACGCTGCGTATTTCCAATGTAGTTAAACTATATAACCGTGATTTCCCTATTTGTGATAGACAAGGACTTATATATGTAAAACAGCCTGTGGGGCATTAGAAAAGAATAGTAAGTAGAGATCACGTTAGAAGATATGAATTAACTTAAATGTTTGCTGTGCTCGAGAGTGTCTGTCACGGTTAGCTTAAGAATTTTAGCAAAGAAGCAGAGTGAAAATTAAAATTAGAGCACTCCGAGAGCGCATACCTCCACCAAGCAATGCAGTGTTTGCAAAAAATAAATTAATCCTGAAACCAGAATTTTTAACTTCACTAAAATTTGATCATATGTGCATTTTGACATAAATAAAAGTTTGTAAATTTCTTGAAGCTCCGTCGGTAGATTATTGAGTTATATTCTAACAAACGTGATGACAAACCTATAGTCAAACGCACTGACTTATGAACCGATCATCACCAAAGTTGGGTTATTTTTCGCCTTTTAACATTTCTAACAACTCCCACAAATTTCATGAATATCCGTCTATAACGTTTCGAGCTATGCTCTGACAAACATTATGACAAACAGTCAAACGCACAGGTGGACTAACAGATCATCACCCAAATTTAGCCATTTTTGTCTTTTAACATTTCTAACAATTCCTAAAAGTTTCATAAAGATCTGTTTGTAACTTTTTGGGTTATATTGCTGACACACATGAAATCAAACATGGAGATAAAAACAGACAAACAGATCAACACAAAAAAATTTGTCCAGCCTCTCTTCATACAATTTCCAACAAATCGCCATGCAAAGTTCTTGAAGATCCGTCCATAACTTATTGAGTAATGTTGCCGAGTAAAATAAGAAGATAGATAAACGGTGGGACGGATCTCCAACAAAAGTTATTCATCTGTTCTTGCTGACATGTCTAACAATCCCTGTAAATTTCGTAAAGATTCGTCCATAACTTTTCGAGCTATCTCGGTGACAGGCAAACAGTATACCAGACCGACAAAAATGTAACCTCCTTGGTGGGGGCACTTAATGATTGATGAGAACTTGAGAATGCTGTTTGAATAGGAATTCCCTTAAGTTTTTTTTTCGAGCTAGAGGCGACGGATACTTTTTATCAAAATTAAGAAGGGAAAATTAAAAAGTCACCCACCAAATTGTAAAAAATTCAAGAATAACAATAACAATAATGTACTTTACCAAACTTGCCAGCTTCAAACCTATTGAAATAAATCAAAGCAGGGAAAATGTCGCTTTGACAATATATATAAAAAAAATTGCCAGATAACTTGTTAAGTGAGAAATGAATGGCCTCTTCAGACAGTTTCTGTTCAGATAAATGATTCCGGACCACCTGTGGTGTGAAAACGATCGCTTTTCAATAAATGTGAACAACAATTAAACGGCAATTACCCCGGTGTGTAAATATCGCAACCAGATGACTACCCGCGCAAACAACTACTCCCTTGAACAATTACCACCTAGGATAATTTCTTCCTTAGGATAAGTAGAGCTCCGATATTTATAGTAATACGAGAAATACAGTAACGCCTTAGCTTACTGTGTACGTAAGGCGTTTCTGCACTAGGTGTATTAGGCCTCCAATTATCTCTTTAGAAGAGAACCCGACTTACAGGTGCCCCATTCATATCGATGCCTGTTCATAGCATGTTTAGGAAAATTACATTGTATTACCAGTTGCGTTAGTTACTTTGTAAAATAAATTATTTCTCTTTAACTACGTCAACAGTATATTGCTAAAAAGCCTAATGTAACGTAGACTAGAATATCTTTACCTTACCTTACTTAACCTAACCTAACGCAACCTAACTTACCAACAAAACCTGATTCAACCTTATCTTAGCTAGCCTACCCTTTCCTAAGCTTTACCTTCGCCAAGGAGGTTATGTTTTTATGGAAACTGTCTGTCACCAAGATAACTCAGCTATGGACTGATCTTGTAATATACAGGGATTGTTACGTATGTCTAGAGGAATGATGATTAACTTTTTGCTAAGATCCGTTCATTTGTTTGTTTTCTGCCGCTTATTCTTAATGTCATGACTCAAAAAAATATGAACCGATTTTTATGAAATTTACACGAGTTGTTAGGTTTAATAGGAAGAGCAAATGACCAAAAAATTTTGTGATGATCTGTTTTTTCGTTGCTTGTTTGTTTGTCTCTGTGTTGTTTTTTATGTTTGTTAGTAAACTAAGTCAAAGAGTTATAAGCGGATTTTTTTTATTTTATTCACAGGAATTACTAGGAATGTTGAAAGACATAAATAGTTAAATATTGGTAATACTCGGTTGAGCTGTATACGACTTATGTTTGTTAGCAGCATAACTCGAAAAATTATGAACGGACTTTCAAGAAATTCACAGAAGGGGTTATTATCGTCAAAAAGGCCCAAATAATAAGATTTTGGTGTTGATACAAAGAAAATCGCAGTTTCAGAACCAATTTGAATGTTTCATTGCAGTTGCTATACTTGGCGGAGGTATGCGCTTTCAGAGTGCTCTAGTTCCTAAAGCAACCTAACCGTATATCTTAGATACTTAAGCTAACCCAACCATTCTAAAATTTGCTTTTTCTTGCTGTTATGGATTTGCGAAAGGTAGACTAAAATTTATGAAATGCACATTTGTTTCTAAGAGGGATAATGATGACACGGTGTAACTGTCCTAGGAGTGGATGTCCTCAGAGGTTTAAATGCTGATTCGTTCAATGGTGACGATGGTGCCGTATAGGATGGCCATCTACTGCCATTACTCCTAAAAATGTCGTTACTTGCTGTGATCAGTCCAATAATGCATAATTATGCATCCAGAGGCGGTTGGGAGAAATAGTGAGGAGAAAATTATCAAAAATGACACAGGACCAACTGTTTCCTCCATCATGACCCAGTGAGGCCACAAACACCACATTCATAAACCAGGAGCTTCTGTCTATAAACAAAATTACGGTTGCTCCACATCCGCCACATTCACTCGACCTGGCACCATATGATGTAACAAAGAATGAATGTCAAATTAGAAGACCAAAGATTTGTCACAGTTGAGGAGATTCGTGCCGAATCGCAAGTGGCACTAACCCCTGAAAATAAATGGCAGGAGGCTGTCACTGTTCATACAAACCGCTGAAAACTGTGTACAGTTTTCCCGACTTCCAGAGTGACTACTTCAACGGTGACGAGGGCAAATAAGATCCACATAGGGCGAAATCTTAAATTATTAATTATTCTGGGAACGTTAGGACAGCACCTTGTAAATCGTGGTCTGGCGTATTTCTCTCTCGGACGCTTTAATTCATTAACAATAAATCAGAGACTTGGAGGAAAGCCACAGCTTACAGCAGAGCACATGATACATTGCCCACGCTGCCCTTGAGGCGAGGAGTGCTGACGCACACACATTTACACATACACCGCACTGTTGGATAGACACTACCGCTTTTGCTTCTTTCAACTTCTTTTATATAATATACACACGCTTTGGATTGATTTAGCGTAGCTGCAATTGCAGACGAAACAGCCCCCCAGGAAAAAGGGGGCGATGGCAATATTTGCAGACTTCATTTACATAACGCATTAGGCGCTTTAGGTTGAGTATATAGTTGGCAATTAACGTTATTAAAAAAGGCCAGACACACAAGGGTACCTGTGGATGCCTCTTCAGACGTCACCTACATAACACAATAAAAGCTTTAGATTGATTTGTAGAAGCTGGAAATCCATGTTGTCATGAGAACCGAACACAAACATAAGGGTGATTGACATCTTTGTGCATGAATTATAAAGCAGCAGTGACTGTAATGATCGTTAGTGATTTATTGTTATTCAGTGAATACAAATAATATAGTTGCTGTTATATTGGTTGGTAATGAAGTGGTCCAAACTGGCTAGCTCCAATTAGAGTTATTTCTTGTATAGAGCTTTAGATTATCACACACTAGTGCTATAGCTTTTATGTAATGTAATAAAGTTAGACTTCCGGAGTTTCATACGCTGTAATGGAATCTTTAAGAATGATAGAGAATGCATAATATACAGGTGCATTTTTTGTATGGATTTACTGCGTAGAGTTTTCAAGTGAATCATTCAATTCAGGTAGGATTATAAGGATAATTTATTACAGTTGATCTTCAGAAATCCAGAAATCCTGTAGAAAGTTGGGTATTTCTAAGCACCAAATATTATTCTAGTATTTCGAAGAATTATAACAATAGTTGAATTTTGTGGGTGAGTTAGAGTACTGACCTGTTGTGAAACGTACTTATTTTTTTACCAATGGATATTGGGAAATCATATATACTGTCAAGAATATTTAAGAAGTTTTGTATATGTGGAGTATCTTAAAATAATTCAGTCATATTTTTCGACATTGTGCAAGAGACTTGATATGTAAACAGTGTAAATCACATTATTGCAGATGAACATTTTGTTAGTATCTCAAGTAATGTAAATATAACATAATGAAATCGGTACTCTAAAAACCACAACGAAGTACGTAAAGTAACCGAATTTCGCTTGCATACCTGCAATGTTGTAAAAGTTGTTAATTTTTCTGTACTGTGAACCAATTTTAAGTCTCTCTATTGCAATTTTCTAGAAATGCCCAGTAAAGGACACTAGTCTTGACGGATATAGAAAAGGATTGCTGTAGGTGTTGCAGAAAGTGTGTCTCCCATTGCTTTAGTCAAGGAGCTAGGAAGAGATCCAAGATCTTAATTAGTCTCCATACGTGGAGAACCCCAACACGAAAGAAAGACTAGAGCTCTCTGAAAGCGCCTACTCCGCCAAGCGAGGCAATGGTAACGAAAATTCAAATTGGTCAACACTTGGGTCTGAAACAATGATTTTCTCTTTATGAACTCCAAAATCTAACCATTTGTGACTTTTGATAGTAATAACAGTTTATACAATTTTCTTAAAGATCCATTCGTAACTTTTTGAGTTATGCTACTAAAAAACATTATGACAAACATGAGTCAAACATACAAACGAACAGTTGCTCACCGCGATCGGCACCAAAATTGAATCATTTATGTCTTTTAACATTACTAGCAACTCCTACAAATTTTATAAAGATCCATTCGTTAAATTCTTAGTTACTGTGCTAACAAGCATAAAATTAAAAACAGTGACAAACGAACGAACAAACGGATTATTACAAAAATTTGGTCATTTACTCTTCGTGACATACCTACAACTTATGTAAATTTCATAAAAATCCGTCCGTAACTTTTTGAGTTCTAGCCTTGAGAAAAATGAGGCAGACAGACAAACAAAGGGATAGGCGGATCTTCACCAAAAGCTTATCATCGCGAGTGACGAGCTTATCGGACCTTTCCGAGTACCATACGGTGTTAAGCTTACGAGCCAAGCTTACATAGCGTTTCTAAATGAACAGTTATCACCATGCCTGCTATTGCCAAGTCACCGTCAAAATGATTATCACGAACGACTATCTTATATCTCATTTAGTAACGGTTAACATCAAACGAAATCGTATTATGACTTGGGCCCCTGGCTCTATTAGCTATAATCCGATTTAACAGCTCTAGTGAATTTTGAAAAAATGATTTGATGAGGAAGGAGGCCAATTTACATCGAAAGACAACCTCTTGCTGAAAAATAATGATGTTGTTGGTACCATATGATCATCTCAAGTTCACCGACTGAATCCTTCAGTAGATAAAAGACTGTTTAACGTAATATCAAAGAATGTACGGTAAGTTATGTCGACAAATAATTAACTTTTCTAATGCACAACTTTTAGCTTCATTCATTATGTTTGTTCATATTTTTACTTATGTTAAAACACTGTTTTATTGCACTAAAGTACATTTTCAGAAACCTACAAAAAAAGCGATTCGCAGATAAAATTGATTCAACGAACAGGACAACTCATAACTTCTAAACTATGGCATAGAATGAAGCGAAATTTGTTGAATTTAGGCACCTAGTTGTAGTATTTCAGGGCACCAACTTTCACTTCTATGCGATTTATATTACTTCAGAAACTAGAGTACTCTGAGAGCGCATTCCTCCGCCAAGCAAGGCAATGTTGACGAAAAATTCGAAGTGATCGTAAAATTAGAATTTCTTCTTTGTCATCACAAAAATTTGGTCATTTGTGCCTCATGATAATAATAACAGCTTCTGTGATTTTTTTTTTTTTTCAAGATCCATTATTAAATTTTTGAGTTACGTTCTGACAAACATTGGTTCTAACACACCAACGGAAAACTGATCAGCACCAAAATTAGTCAATTGTGTCTTTTAACATTTCTACCAAATTCTTTTAATTACATCAAGAACCATTAATAACTTTTTATGTTATACTTCTGAGAAACATTTCAAGAAATATTAGTCAAACGCGAAAATGGACAAACCGATCATCACCAAATTTAGTCATTTATGTCTTTTAACATGTTGAACAAATCCTAGAAGTTTCAAGAAGTTCTGTGCATAACTTTTTGAGCTATGGTAAGGACAAATATAAAACAGACATGGGGACAAACAGACAAACGAACCAAAAGATCAGCATAAAAAAATTGGTCATTTACTCCAAGTATATATATAGGACCTCGAACAACTCCTGCAAATTTTATAAAGATCAGTCCATAACTTTTTGAGTAATACTACCTAGAAAAAAAAACAGACACAAAATGAACAACAAATCTCCACCAAAAGTTAATCATTTGTTCCTCCTCACATACCTAATAATTCCTGTAAAATACGCAACGATCAGTTTCTAACTTTTTCAAGTATCATGGTGACAGACAAACTCGATAAAATCATAACCTCCTTGGCGGAGGTAATTAGCACCATCTTGACCTGTAATAAGCTACTTCAGTATACACAGTATATGGTCATTCCACCTTGATGATCATTACATTCGGAGCATACTTCTTGCCAAACTGCAGCTTATAACCTTAAACGTTGTATGATTAGCCTGATATGATTTTTACCATAATAGAACCAATGTCTAATTATGCTAATGGAACTATCCCCAACTTTCTGTGATTATTGTTATTTTAGCTATTTGCTTTTAAGGTGGCCGGGACGATCGTTACACAGATGCAACCTTGAGTTCGACCTACTGCTACAAAAGTGCAAAGCTCTCTGAAAGTGCAAATAGATATCTGAATGCTTTATATGGGAGTTATAGATGAAGGATTAGGCTATCCAAATGTGTATAGGTTTTGTTAGGTGCAATTACCATTTTCCCTCAGAAGCCACAGAAGCGCCGTGACGATCGTTACAAAAATGTCGTGACGATCGTATCACTGCGAATTTCTTACCAAACATAATATAAATAAATCAGAAAACAATCTTTAGTTAGTCCTAGGGTCTCAAAACATATTTTAACAATCATGTTTTTATATGTGAAAATGCAATATATATGACTAACCACGATAATAATTATTTCAACTGACTATTAAAAATGTATAATTTGCTTCCAAGTGCAATTGCTATGTAACATAGTTTTGAAGCATAATGTTTACTTAGTACTATGGAAAATTATGAGTTGAATCTGTTGCATTTATCGGACTGTATTAAGGTTTTCTACAGAACTGTTCATCTTTGACAGGGTGTTGCAAAATTTGGTTTAACATTTTTAGTGTTTTCTTTTCAGATTCTTAAAGTAGAGGTCTTCAGCTTTAATTTGGTACATATAAATGTTTAGCCTCAGGTTAACATCAGGGGGGTTAATGACCCTAATATAAAAGGACATCTGGCACAGAATACTGTTATAATGTCCATTGTCCTATCGACAGTAACTTAGGAAAGATGAAATAAACTAATACGGCAGAAGAACACGTCGTGTTACAAGTGTTATCTATTTTAAGCACGTCATCTACAATTTTGTAATTACATAATTCACTCACTAAGAAATAAATAGCTTTTGTTAAGAACACAATAGGTACACAAATAGGCCTAGAAGAGCAATGTCCCCAAATTTTACACATCGATTAGGCCCAGTGACATAAATAGGTAAAGGTAAAGTCAATGTAACCGCACACTCAACTGGGAAACCCAGATGCACTGGTTTGTGGTGCAGATACAAGCCAATTGACCCCGGAGGAGTAAGTGCGGCTGCAGCCGATCCCGGGTCATCTAGAACTACCGCACCATTTTGACGCGCCCCCCCCCCCATCTCTGAGGAAAGTAAGTGCCCCCACGGCCTCTTCAAATACCTTCCACTGCCGAGCCAGCACACCCAGATCAGGAAAGAGCTCGCGTGCCTGGGATGGGATATATTTTCTGCCCATAAAAAACTGACAGTAATTGTATTGATTGCAATTACTCATCATGTGACATGCAACGTTAGATAGAAAACAAGGAAATAAGAAAAGAGAATATTTACAAGCAGGAAGTCGAGATCTATATCTCACCTAAGTTGGAGGGAAGGGGGATGGGGTAACTGGGCATCGATGAAGCGTGACGAGCTCTATAAATTACACCCAATTTCTATAAGTAATACAACGAAACTCCCCAAACGGAGACTCTTAAAATAGAGGAAACTCCTGAGAGTGGAATCCAATAGCTCATAGAGGACCGGGGTGTATGGCAATAGCTCATAGAGGACCGGGGTGTAAGTCTCGGTGTCTTTTTGGGAATGGGCCTTTTGGTTCGTCTACTGCCGCCTATCGAATCTAAACTGAGAAAACTCCTGAAAGTGAGACCCCGAAACTAAGAAAACTCCTGAAAGTGAGACTTTGAAACTGAGAAAATTCCTGAAAGTAAGACCCTAGAAACTGAGAAAATTCCTGGAAGTGAGACACCAAAACTGAGAGAACATCTGCAAGGGGGACCCTAAAAACTGAGAAAACTCT
>LQNS02278156.1:1681784-1693274 GCA_001587735.2 Parhyale hawaiensis
TAGAATTTTGAAGATCCAGTAGTGTGAAGAGCAGGAGAAGCAGTCCGTGCTGAGAGTCAATTTAGGATCCCTCATCGTGCATCGCCTG
Source organism: Parhyale hawaiensis (assembly GCA_001587735.2). Taxonomy (NCBI): domain Eukaryota; kingdom Metazoa; phylum Arthropoda; class Malacostraca; order Amphipoda; family Hyalidae; genus Parhyale; species Parhyale hawaiensis. The sequence goes on from LQNS02278156.1 coordinate 1,681,873, forward strand.
GCCTCTCGGTGCTGGATTGCTCCACGCAGTGTAAATCCGTAGCGTGCCGTCCGGGGAATCGAACCCGGGCCTCAGTTGATGCGAAGCCGAACCGTTGTCACTTCACCACCGAGAGTGGAACAGTGGAGTCATCGCATTGCTACATAGAGATGCCTATGTTATTCGCGCGTCACTACTATTTTAGCTAGTAACTATTTGGAAAGACTATTGGCTTGCTTTTTCACTCGCTATGTTCTACACCTACGCTGATTTTTCAAGGCTTAACGGGCCGTTGATAATCTTCTTTTTGCGTTGCCTTTGTTTGTACGTAAATGAGGAGTTTTGTTTAGGATTTTGCCATTACATTTCAAGATATATAATATTTTGAATTAAAATACATTGGTATGAATTACATATCAGCTGAAGCTTAATCACGTTTTCAATTATTAAGATTAATTTCAGTTTCGAATTCGAAAGTTTAGTTTATTGAAAAACCTACTTACTCCAATTGTGAGATTTAAAGTGCAAAGGTGGTAACTAAAAGAATATTCAATGTGGAATTATTAGCTCATAACTATTTTTCAACACGTATTCAAAATAACATTTAGATTAAAAACTACATGATAACGTGAATTATTCCCTGGATATGTTACAATGCAAACATATAAAGGTAAAGTCAATTATTGCAACTGCACCATTCACTGGCAAACCCACAAGTACTAGTTCGTGCTGCAGACATAGACCAACTGGCGCCAGAGGAGCAAGTACAGCTGCAGTCGCTATCGACGGAAGGTTCTATAACCGGCACCTCCTCCTACCCACCCAGTTCTAGGCGAGGTAAGTGCACCACAGTAGCTGGACATACCAAGCAAGTTTGCTGACTCGGGGCACCTGGCGCCACGAAGACCGCTCGGCTTGCTCGTGGCTCGATCCCGGCTCTTCTATAGTACACCGGATCTGAACGCAAGGTTGCTGCTACAGGGGGTGTTAAAGGACAAAGGCAGTTAGCATTCGCTTGCATCAGACAAGTGATACGTCGCTCTGTTCTCCAAGGAGTCTCATAAGTATGTACGTTTAGTCCAATCCGCTTCTGTTCCGCGTAACGTGCGAAACTGCATTTTAATATGTCGATATGATTGATCGGATAACAACTGAATATTGATTTAAATAGCGAATAGTTGATCTGATTAGCAAATATTTCTTTCTGAGGTATGAGAATAACTGATCAGCGTGCTGAGTAAAAAGACAAAAATAATATATTTTTATCGTGTAAACTATACCAAGTAGCATCGCCACCCTGTCTTCCGCAACTTTTATTTTGTGTCTTTTTTATTTTTCCAAACGAGATTGACATTGATTCTTTGCCCTGCAACTGATTGTGATACGATGTACAAAAACACTGCTCTATCAATAACTACTCTTTTCAGCATGGTATTGGCAGTTAAAACAAGACAAATTAACTCGTACAACACTGCTACCTCCACGGTAGCAGTATGCTTCCATTCGCAGGTCACAGTCTTTGTGTGGCTAGTACGAGGCCAACCCAGGCACGCAAGCTCTTTGCTGTTCGAGGTATGCTGACTCGGTAGTTGTGTGCATGCACTGCGCCGTGGTGGAACTTGCCTTCCTCAGAGATGAGGGGAGTGGAGGGGTTGTGGGTCATTTGAATCTTCCCTCAAATAGGCGCCATAGTTCTTGATGACCCTTGGTCGACTGCAGTCGCACTACTCCTCTGGGGCCACTGGGCCTATAGCCGTAGCACAAACCAGTGCATGTGAATTTCCCAGTTGAGGGTGCGGTCAAAGTTGACTTTACCTCTTGTAATATATTGTATTTTTAGGCGTGTGTGAGTTCTAATTGAGTTCGTCACTGTACTTGGTTGTGAGAGCGAACTTCAAGGCCGAGAATAGTTATCAGGCTACGGTGCTGTATGGTGAAAGAATCCCGTAAGGATCTTCTTGTTTATTTACATCTTATTCCACAAGACTTAGAAGATATGATCCCATAATAAGTAGCAAGCATGCTACTTGATTGATGCAGATAACTGAGTACAATGTCTGCATCTAAATAGTGTTACAAGCAGAATGCCGCAGGCAATGCTGGTACTGCAATGCCAAGTACTGAATTAAGCTGACGCTTGATCGTGCAAGCGCCTTAAATACCTATAAATCCCGGCTTCATTAGAATACCGGTTGCCTCCGCCGGATTCGAGTCGGAAATCCGCCGGTAAATTACAGTACGTTTACGAGCATAACAAATATCTTCGATACTCTGGCTACAGGCTTTGACAGACAGCTTTTACTGATGTAGGTTCGGGCCGGAAGGTCATTGAGAATTGCGCATGTCCCTCATTGGCAGTGCTGGTTTACCAGCACATTTTTGTAAGGTCGTAAACGAGATTTTCGGTTCTTTATCTTAGAGGCTCTGTGACCTGAGAGCCGGCGGTGGCTACATCCGCTAGGCATGAACTCGAGATGCGAAGAATGCATTTATTAATTTGAATGTTAAAGCTAACACATTGGAATGTTGTATGTATGAGCGAAACGCATACATAACACCTCTTACCTTTCTACTCCAAGTTTCAGTCACTCACTGGCAATCACCTTGTTTCATTTCCAATGTGTTGTTATCGGCACTTAAAACCAACACGTATCCATGTTTATCAGCTCCCCTAATTTCATTTTCCGTTGGAAAGTTAAAAAATGTTCGCTTTGCATACTTTCTCTATCACCCGTCCGTACGCAATATTACTCTATTTTGATTATGTATGATTCAAGTGGTCCGAGCCGTCATTATATATGACGGCAGAAAATTAGTACTCAGGTAAACTCCCGTTGTCGCTGCACTTTTTACGCTTCAGAGGGTTCCTCAAATGAAAATTCAGCGTTTTGCCTGAAAAGTTAGATGTATGTTATATGGTGCGGCAAGTGGCATCTCCCGTAGCACCTTTGAGCTTGTCCAAACACGGTCATGCAGACGAGCTCAGGTCCCTCAGATGGAGTTCCCGAGTCCGAACCCCATATCCAATATACCGTCTTCAGTTCTTGAATTTCTTCCTATCTTTTTCCAATAGAGCGTGACAGGAAAGATATAAATATATTTTTAAATAAATAAAACACGATGTGAATTATTATACATGCTAGTAGCCTGAGCCTTCATTATAAATGACGGCAGAATATTAGCATTTCACGAAAACCACCGCCGTCTCCCGTGCTTGTTACTCTTCAGAAGGCTTCTTAATGAAAATTCAGTTTTCTGTCCGAACAATCTGTACCTACTATAATAAGAGAGCTCTTTTTGTCAATCCGTCTGTCCGAAGCCTCATTTTCCTCCTATCTAATACTGAAGAAAAAGATTCCAAGATATTTATTTTTTTCGCCACTTGAAATCTGAATTTTCTCCTATCTTATTCCCATAGAGCGTGAGAGGAAAGATATGAACATAGTTATAAATAAACAAATAAATACACAACATAAATTATTAAGTAGTACTGACAGTACTATTCATTCTAACCTGATGACAGGACGGCGAAAAAAGATGAAATTTTGAAGAGTTCTGTTTGCCCACTAACTTACAGCCACCAAAACTGTGTTGGTCAAATTGGTTCCCGTAACAAATTATTTCCTCCACCGTCAGTACCGTCTAGCATAAAGAATACTGCTGCTAGAAGTTTCGTATGTTCTAGTGGGAGTAGTCGATAGTAGCTAGCAGCCTTTATTAATGCTCAATGTTCCCTTCTCAAGTCTTAGCCACGAGGTATTCATTTATAAGATGCAGTCAGTGTGGAGCAACGATAGTACTCGAAGCAATAAAATAAATAAATATCTAACAGAACGAAATGATGATATCGCTGTGGCGATGGGAGGAACAGAGCTGCGGATCTTTCTTATTATTGATGCAGAAGAACTTATAGAGATTGAATTTATGATAAGCATATCAGTAATGAAAGACACAAAGATGACCTTTATCATTATTCATGCTAACAAGCATATATTAGTTGGTGGGCTGTGAGAGGTCACTTCTGTTATTCAGTGGTAAAAAAATAACAAAACCCAGTACTGATATTAGTAACAATGGAAAAATAGCCACTAGGATCCGGATGCTCAAACGCCTCGTAAAGTTACAAGTATCGTAACTGTACAGTTGCTGGCACGAATGCTACCATGTAACTGCAGAAGTTTTACATTTTTACTCTTCAATCTAACACCTGAGTCTGTCTATTATTTAGGCATGCATCATTTGGACCTTCAAAGCACTTTGATCCTAACTTTGTTGGAATCAATACAAGAGAGTAACAAAATCTAAGCCTCGATATCAGTACTTCAAGGAACTGTACAGTTTACGTTACAGTAACTTTACAAGGCGTTTGTGCATCCGGCCCGAGAGCAGTGTGCAATATATGTTGGCTACAAAAGAACACTGAGGTGGGTTGTAATCACGCCCAAAACTCGCTACCGCAACCTAAAAAAATGTTACCGGAACCCAAAAAGGGGTCATGAGAGGGCTAGCTACTAATGTGCGTTGTAAGCTTAACAATAATGAATATCAGTGTTTATTGTAAGTCTGTCGACGTAAGCTTAGAAAAATAAACAACTTATTTGCCTACTCTATTATAAGGTTGCTGCGTTAACTCGTTGCTCATTTGCATAATTTTGGCGTTGCCTTATTTGTAATTAATGTGTTTGAGAGGTGACCTGCGTAACCGTAACCTGTGTCGCAATCGTCATTTGAGTTATGATTGCGACACAAGTTGCGACTGGCTGGGTCACCGGTGTAGCACCGGTAACCCAGAAATGCTGATTACGATACACCTCAGAATTTATTCAAACCGCCCGCACCGAATGCTGCGTTCTCTGTGTGATGAAGTTCTACAAGTGTAGCATGTTCAATCACAACTAGAGAATCAATGATGTTTTTACTCAGTGCAGCTTTATTACATAAGCGAAATTGGGTTTTCTTTTCTTGTGGTTTTTAATTACACCTTGAATAACAATAAATGAATCCAGGATAATGTATTAGTCTTGGCCATAAAAAAACTAAACTTTTTTATGAGAAAATTTTATAGGGTTATGCATTTATTACGTCCAGAAAAACGTAAACTTTCCATTAACAAAGAGATGCGTTGTAACATAACGTTCATATATCTGATAGGCCACTCTAAATAATAACAAATGCCGAGGAATAATTTAGTGGCCTTAGCTATATAAAATATTGTCGTAGCCTTCATAGAAATAAATTGATAAGATGTAATTCACTGTCATTGTTACACTACGATCACATCTATGATAAGTTTGCATTTATGGTAATATTGATATAGGGCACTTACCGTACCGTTGCCCTAAATTCAATCACGGAAGCCAAGTTATCTCCTACGCATAATAAGAAAATACCAAATTGCGAGCAACGAAGAACATTTAAAGTTATTTTCCTTTTGGAACAGATTGTTTCGTTTGCCCCATATATTATGTCTGCTACAAGTCATAAATTGATAGTCTTGACAAGGTGACTTGGCTAGGTACAAGTCAACTAATATTTTTTTCTAGGTAAACAAATGATTTTATGAAACTTTACTATAAACTCCAAATTAATATTATTCGATTGCTACGAAAATATTTGCTATCAGGTAAATCTATAATCATACGAATAATATATTACATGGCTTCTAATGAAACCTTTTGTATTCCAGTACGTTCTTTTTTTCAGTGTCACGGTATTTACGTTCGAATAAATTATTTTGTCGCTCTACCGTCATTTGTAAACTAATAACCTAGTTTCCCACAACCCTACAAGGTGTGAAAGTCCCGATTGGAAACTATAATTTTTTATTTCCCAAAAAAAATTCGTTTACTGTTATGTGCGTGAAAGCAAACTATCTTGATTTGTTTAGGTACTATTTGCCTGCTAAATAAACATCTTTTTCTTCTTTATTATTTGCAATTACTTGATGATCGTTGTTCGTTGGCGATACATACTTCAAAAAATGATGGCTTCCTAGAAACATACATTGTCCTCGTTCATATAACATGCACTAACCTCCACAGAGCAAAATGATTTCTGAGATGAATGAAGGAGCAATTTGTCTCCGCACTAAGTCCTAAATTTGAATACCGTATGAAATATTTAGTGGAGTAACTGGTAGTAACTGGGCCACTTTCGAGTAGTCAACACTGACACTTTAAGCGTTTTAAAACAGGGTGCATAATACACTAGTGTGAGCCAACGTATTCAGTGACTATTCTGCGTCATTCAGATAAGGAATTCAAATACTCAGGATTCATTTCACAGTAATCTTAGCTGCATCGTAAGCTTGGAGACTGAGCTGGTGTTATTTAAATTTTATTTTGTTTTTCATGCGGTTCCAATAATTTTCTATGGAATTTAGGCTTTTAGCAAAAAATTTTTAACTATCAAAAAAAATTTCTTTAATTAACTATTTTTCTCAATTGGCAGTGCAAAATTCCCTGAAAACGTTCTTACCCTTTAAAAATTTTGATGCTCTCAAACTTGAAGTCTTTTAAAAATATCGGACCCAAATGTGACGACGATAAAATAATTTTTTATTAGATAAGGTAAAGTACACATGATGAAGCCGATGGTGAAAGTGTGTTTTTTTATTATAGTCTCAAGAAGGGGTGCCAAATAGATAAGTAATGTCTTAAGAGTATTTGTTGGCCAACATGACCGTTAACTGAGCGTTAGACGTTTATTCCCATGTCAAGGAGGAAGTTTTGACGATTGATAATATATAGCATCGGCATTTCTGTCATTCATAGTCCGTACATTCCTCTGCACCTAATAAGAATTCAGCTGCTGACTGAACTAGCAGAGGTGGGTTTCCTAGTCGGGGTGCACAGTCAAGGCGACAACTTAGGTTACGTGTGGATGGGTGGTGACCAAGTTCAAACTCAAAATGACACAGGCTTTTTTTGCCTGGCAAACTACTCACTCACCTGGATCCTGATAATCTTATCTTTTGAGCATAACATTAATCCTATACGGTAGATTCTCTATTATGAACAAAATTCAAGCCTGTTTCGCATACCGATAACTTCGCCTGAGACAAGAGAAAATGGAATCCTCTAACAATCCTAGAGAGCGAATTCAAGACGCCTTTACGATGGAGCTGCTGAGAATTTTGCGCAGTCCATTAAGGGCAACTACTTTTCAATTTCACTGATGAAAATAATAAAATTTTCACCAGAATTGCTGTGCCTGCTCAAATAATCTTCCAACTCTTACTGAAAACAACTAGTGGAAATTAGAAACAGTGCAATGAATGCTTCTGCCTTTCAGTTAAGCATAATAAAGAAGTTTTATAAAGGTTACTGCACTTATAAATTAACCTCTTACAACTTACCCAGAAGCAATACATTCTCTATATAAATTCCAGTGGCCAAATTTTTTTTTCTATCACGTGTTGTGGCCCATTGCTTCTAAGACCTATTGCTTTGAAAAATATCTACTTGAACTAAAGACTATATTCATTTCATACGCACACTTACTGTTTTCTTCATGACAAGATATTTTCTTTTTTATTTACATTCTTGCTAATTTTTAAGTATGATTGTAAAAGGTCAGAAAACTCAAAAGAACCAACGTCACACAATATGTAGAGTAAATTTTCAAAGATTTAGCGTTTCATGTCTTGAGCATCAGAGAATTTATCTAAGTCCTTTTTCAGACACTATGTGAACGTAGCAGTGGGAGAAGTACTGTATATATAACATACAAAACAGCAGCCATTTCCTGCGACAATGTTCTTTTAGTAATGAGGTGCTGTTTTATATAAGCTCCAGCCATTCTTTTGTGCACTTAAGTGCTGCTCGTCCACACAATCTGCCCAGCATGCTGCTGCTTGATAAATGACGACCGATGTCAGCCGTTACTTGTTGTAGTCTCTTCTATTAACAAAAGTAAGACACACATGATGTGAGGTGCGGTGTGCCTTTTATTTCGGAGGCATGTTTAGTCGCTCTCTGTCTGTCATTGGAGCAATATTATTCTAGTTGGTTTGGATTAGGTGCTGTAGAGCTGTACTGAAGGCAACTTTAATCGCACCCGGTCTGTTTTTGGACCCATAGTGTTTCTGCCCCGGAATTTAATGGGCTTGTATTTATGATTACAGGCCTCTCCTCCCAACGGCTAGAGCAGACATTACTTGTTGTTTAACGAATACTTTCCTAAATAATTTGTCCTGGAACGGTACCTAACTTGCTTCTTTGACTGTCAGTAAGAAGGCGCAACTAAAATTTCTTCAGATGCAACAAGAAGTGATGCTGTGTAACCCACAGCACTTGAGTCAAACCCTGTCCTATTTAGGTCTCTTCAGGACTTATGGTCCCCCTTTGGGGGTAAGGCGGACCGGGGCTTGCGGCACTTGGCTGCAGGATCGAAACACATCAATCCATTTCCTCCAATCGCTCAAAGAGGGCAGTGTTCAAACCCCACATTCTTGAAGGCTACTCAGCAACTACCTAGATTATTCTTATTGGCGTGTATTAGGTGCTATAGAGTTTGTGTTGGGGGCAGAATACATTGCTCCCAGCTGTATATGGAGTTACATTGGCCACATATGTTATTTTGGTGATTTGTATTGAGTGCTGTAGAGTTTGTGTCGAAAGCAGATTTAATAACACCCAGTCTGTCTGTAGACTTACGTTGTTCTTATTAGCATTAGGTGCTGTGGAGTTACTGTCGGAGGCAGATTAAGTACTTCGCTGAGGCGGACCTATTGTCCTTCTAAATTCACGAGCTTCAAAGCAAATTTCAGGCGCTAGAACAGCCGCATATATACCTCCTCTGCATTGCAATGTATGTCTTTATAGGACGAACGATACCGTTCTGCATGAGGCAGTTAATGGCCTCATCAATGCAGAATATAATTTATTTTTGCATTGAACAGCTGCAGCATGAGCTTATTCGTCTCATCTGCATTCAGCTCTGAACAGCAAAGCTCTGCCGTAAAAAATGATGAGATTATTCGTTATTTCGTTCGGTACGTGTGCCTCAGGCTAGCTTCACACTACTGTGGAACCAGTATACAGTGCATGTGTATCTGTCCTTCCGCAAGAGAGGAAATCCTTTAATTGTTATCTTCTACAAAAATTTCAACACGCAGTGGCGAAGCGAAAGTGAGACTGTAGAAGCGACAATCTACCAGTGAGTAGATATTGACCTGCGCATTGTCTGTTTGAGCTCAGTGCCTGTCACACTGTTGTTCGAGCTCAGTGCCTATCAAACTGTTGTCGCGTGATAATGCGTTATGTCACAGAGAGTAAATTTTCGCTAGGACGATAGTTTCAGCTAGAGTGACCTGTAGAAATTTGGAGGTAATTTGACATGTGTGCACTAAAATGTTTTTTCTCTTCATAGTGCAGCCATTGTTTAAATAATAGCCAAGTTTCATCATTTACCCTAACTACAGTACCGGTAGGGACTTTACTCAAGTAAATCTTCCTAGCAGTAGGGCTTTTGCTCACTTTGTTATATACTGTGAATTTTACTCGATACTTAAACGCACTGACAGACAAATCGAAAACTTAGTGAATGATAATAAAGATCAAACCGCAGTTTCTCATACATATTTACGCCAGCCATGCAGATGAATTTCTTCTATGTCAAACTTGTATCAGCTTGCATCATGTTCGCAAAAACCGATGCTGCTGCATCCTTCGTATCCCATGTGGATTCCCACCTGAAGCAGGAAGTCGTGCAGTGGACAACTGAAGCTGAATCCTTCTGTAAGTTTTCTGGAGTTCGTCTAAATCCAACAGTAAAGGAAGAGTTTTTCTATCAATAAGGCATAGTTGATAATTTGATCGTACCAACTGAGAGCTGTGCAAATTCCACAGAACAAAAGCAATGTTTTTTACTGATAGCTAAGTCACGTATCGTACATACGAAGTGTGAAAATATGTTTCAAGTCAGACAGCAAATCTTCTACCTCTGACCTGCGAGTAGTAGCAACTTGAATTTGAACTTAAGTGACTCCTTCTCCAATTGATCCCTACCCAGATCTTACCAAGGATACCGTAATTTTCCCCTATCTAATCCTCACGATAGCGTCACGGTCGTAAGCTAACCAACTAACTAATTAACCAATTAACTGAGGAACAAGAAAAATTATAATATAGTTTGTTATTACCACTATGCTACGCATCCTCGCGGGTTCAAATCCAGTGACGACGTCGTACATAAACCGCGGGGTTTATGAGCCTGCCATCCTTAATAATTATAGCTGCAAAAGGAATAAAGATCTGAGATAGTACAGAATGGGACAGCATCTTTCGGCAGGAAAAGTTTATAATTTTTATTAAAGCGGATTAGAATTATGTCGTTGCAGTTGTTTCCAAGTTAACCCAGTGTACAAATTAACACGTCTCGTGGCGTAAGACTATCACCCGCGGTGGGAGCAAGTTTCATCGCCGTCGTTTTTGATGGCCAGATAATCCTAGTTTTCTGGCATGGGTCACATAGAGGACAGCCTACCAGACTCCCTGTAAAAAATCATGAATATAGCTCATCTCCTTCTCCCTGTTATTGGGTGGAGAACAATTTTCATTGCAGTCATGTTTTATGGCCAGCTAATCCTTTTTTTTTTATGCATGGGTGACATTGAGGACAGCCCACCAGACTCCCTGCAAAGAAATTATGAACATAGCTCAACTCCTTCTACCTGTTTTTTGGGCAAAGAACAAATTTCATCACCGTCATTTCTTATGGTCAGCTATTCCCAGTTTTTTCTCATAGCTCACATCGAGGGCAACCCACCAGACTCCCTGCAAAAAATATCAATATTGCTCAACTCCTTCGACAAACAAATATATATGCAAATGTATCTACACAAATATATCTAAGTAAATCTTCATCAAAAACATTATCACCTCTTTCAATTTGTTCGCGGGTGATACTGGCATACTCTTTATTGTGTCTTTCAGCTTTGCCAACAGCATGGGAACGTTTCGAAAAAAAAGATGTTCCTCGCGTATGCAATGCGCCGTATCTTGGTTTCCACCCTTGAACAAATGTGTACTTCATTCAAACAGGGAGGTTTTTCTGCAATTTTACAAGAACTAGGCAGGCCAGAGATGATGATATTAACGATACTGAAGGTTGCTAGATCAAATACTAACCCAGGCATGCGAGCTCTTGCGGCGCTTGACGTGCTTACTCAGCAATTGATGCCTGCTAAGTGTCTGCGGGGGTACTGATCTTTGCTATAAATGGGCAGAGACCTAGGGGGATAAGGTTGCTGCATAAAAGCCTTCTATCGGTGGATCTGAAGCTCTTGACGTTCTGTGATCGACTGCAGCCATTAATACTTGTGGGGAATATTGGCCTAATTCCAATGTACGAATCAATGCACGTTGGTTTCCCAGGAAGGGCTGCGGTCAAGTAAACTTTACTTTTACTGCGATTCTTTC
>LQNS02278156.1:1701729-1732823 GCA_001587735.2 Parhyale hawaiensis
CATGTTAATTTCATTAAATCTCTCTATAACTTTTTGACTTATGGCATCGAGAAAAATGACGCAGACAAACAAACAAACAAACAAACGGATGGACATATCTTCACCAAAAGTTAATCATCTGTTCCTCCTAACATACTTAACAATCCCTGTAAATTTCATTCAGATCGGTTCATAACTTTTTGAGTTATCTTGGTGACAGACAGACAAACAAACAGACAGACAAACACGACGAAAACATAACCTCCTTGGCGGAGGTAATAATAAAAAATTCAACGAAGTCATTTATGGTGAACGAGGTTAGGGAACAGTCCTATTCTCAAAGGTTAGGTCTTCAATAATAACAGAAAATAATAGAACGTCTCCTGGCGTGAGGCGATCAGCCGTTCTGGAGGCAATTTCGCACCGGTTGAGGGAAGCTCAACGTCGTCATTTTTACTGCCAGCTACGTATAGTTTTTTTCCATGGTTCACACCTAGGTCAACCCACCAAACTCCCTACAAAAAATAATGAATATTGCTCAACTTCTTCAACCACTTTTTGGGTGGACAGACTAATTGATCTATACTTATATATATATATATATATTTACAAATATAATTATAGTATAGTTCGGCAGGAGCTTTTCTGCTATGCAAGTTTTGTTGAAGGCGACTGAGAGATTGGTATTGGTTAAACATTAATTAAGTTTCTCCAGTTGACGAAAACAGTTTATACACTGATTATTGCTGGTGCTGTACAGTAGACCACCGATGGTATCATCGACGTTTCGATTACGCCTGTAATCATCATCAGGAGGTGATGGGGGTGCCGTAGGTGGTTGCAGCGGTGCCGGTGGTGGTCGTGGCGGTGACGGCAATGGAAGGTCTTCCATACTGATAGAACTGTAGCTCGAGCAGTACTGATTGTATGTGAATTTGGAAGATCCTCTATGGCTCTGGAACATGAAGAGCGGTGCTAGGTCCCCTCATGCTTGTTGGCGGCGGGACCAATCTCTCAGTCGCCTTCAACAAAACTTGCAAATATAATTATATATATATAAATATGTAGACTTAAATCTTCAACGAAAACATTATTACCTACCTCACTTTGTTCGTGGGTGATAACTAGAATTCATGCGAACTTCAAGATGATAAATGAACTCCAATTAGCTTCCGTACAATTTCTCGTCTGCTCTGTACATTTTAAGCATCCGTCTTGCGGCACTTGCAGTAGCCTGGAAGCATACCTACTCACTTCCCAACGGCCCTGGTATGCCTCCTCCATTACTCGAATATCCTTGAGAAAACGCTCTCATGGCTCTTCGCTCAAATCACCACAGTTTTCCGGAATACAGTCTCAATGCGAACCAAGGAAACGCATTGTAATGGATATGCATGTACCTAGAGCTTGGTAATTTGTCAGGAACTAATTAATAACACGTTCATATTCTCGATTTTGGTGGTTACCTGGAAAGTTGATTAAAATAGATACAATAACTGGTAACTCATTGTCTCTACCTACGGTGTTGCCATTTTGGCCGTTACTCAAGGTATATTTCATAACTTTGTTAAAAGAAAATCTAAAATACTTATGCGCGCTGTCTATAATCCCTATTAATAATTTATTTAGAAAAATATGAAATTTAACATACATAAAATTGATCAGAAAACACGTTATATGCAATAATTTATGTTCTTGAAATTGAAAAAATATATATATATAAAAACTTGTCGTAATTGGGCAAAATTGTTCACATTTCTGAAGTCAGAATGCAAAAGCCATATTGAAAGACTCGAAAAACCCAAAACCTCAAAAATAACGCAGACCAGCGTTGTCTTTTCTCTTCCGCAGTTCTGCTCTCACAAATTTGATATCTCCTAGCTCCACAGAGCTGCAGCTATATAAACTGTGCTTGCATGATCATCACTTTGGCTGTGTTTTTTTTTTCGTAGACATCTAAATGATACCGACATAGTGGCAACAGCTCATAGAGGGCGGAGGCGTAAGTTCCGGCCGCTCTTTGCAAATGGGGCTGTTGGTCCGTCTACAGTCACATGCCTAAACTATGGTATATATATATGATATAAACATTAAAGCAATTGAATATGGCGTCACTGCAGTCGCAAATCTTTTCGTGAAAATTCAGAAGAAACTCGCATCTGTGGTCACTTGTCTGTCTGACACTCTCTAATATATTTTCTCATCGAGTATTTATTAATGTAAATGCCTATACGTTTAGTTATTCTTAGATTACTACCAACAGTGGTTTTTCTACTAGAGTCTAAAAGAGAGCAGGATATGCCAAAAGTAAGCCTGGGGAGGGGAGAATTTTGGCGAACCTGCATAAGCGAATATTAACCTAGATTGTAAACATTCCATGACAGTGTAAGTGTCCGTAATGAGTTCATGTTTTGCTCTGACAACAGTGAAATCCAAGCAAAAGATAGATTGAACTAATATCAATGTGGGTCAGTGATACGCAAATGAAGTTCATGTTCTCAATGATCTCTGACTGCATGTTAAATTTTTTTTATGGAACGGAAAGAATGAAAAATTCTATTGCTCTGCAGATTGAAAACCGAGAAGACGCATCTCTTTTTATTAGTAAACTTGGGAGTTGCAGTGAGTGTGCTTGCTTGTACGTAGGTTTTAGGTGTGTATGTGTAGCTAAAATACACTTCAATAAAGTTTGCTAAAACTTCTACTCTGTAGTTTTATAACCATTTGCCATTTTGTAATATCCTAGTATTTTTTGTCTTGATAGAAAGACATGCCATAAATGTTTTTTAAGTTTAAGTCGATTGTTAGTACTTATATTCTCTATTTTTTTTTTACCTGAACAGAGGTAAAAAATCTGTAAGAATCTTCTGACAATCAAACTTTCTAAAAGGTGTGGTTCCAAAGGAGTGCAGCAAATTTCGATCTTGATTAAAATCTTCATATGTTAGATAGGTTTTCCAGGTTGTGGNACAGCTGTCACTGCTCAACCATACAAGGCCAATGGAGTGGATCAATTTAGTTGTTTTTTCGCTACCTCGAAGGCCATCTATACCGCCAGTCTTCTACCGTCCCCAAACGCCAAAACATGGTTCAAACGTAAGGAATTATGTCGTTTTTTGTTTCCACTATAGGAAAACCGTATTCTTTCCTGCCACAGACTGTTTAGTTGAAATTTCTACGTCGATAATGTATCAAAATATCGCTTAGAGGATATAGTTACTTATTTTTTCATACGCAATAAATGACTTTTTTAATCTCATCAGGTTATCATCAAGACACATTTTTGTTTTTATCACTATAAAAGATATCGCATTAGTGGAACTATAATCTCCAGTGTGTTTTACAAATGTAGGTAATTTTTGTATTTTGTATTTTTGTATCTTCAATTACATAAGCTCCACTACGGAGAACAGGCATGGTGTGGTCTATGGCTCTGCTTATGTTAAATTCCAATCCAAGCTTGAAACTTTTTATGATTGCCTGTATGTACTGATTTCTCATCATAGAGCCACCATATCCTCATAACATATTTCCATGCTATCTATTAGTGGCAGAATTCTGCCTTCTGAGGCCTCGTCGATATGGTTTAGAACGTGAGAAGTATCATTTCGTATTTCGCCACTTACGACCCCTTTTTGTCTTTCTACGTAATCATTTGAAAGACTTGTTACCTTACTTCAGAATACAGTAGAAACGTGATCTGTAAGATGTAACGAAATTAATTTATTTTGTAATTGCAAATCAGGTCTAGCGTGCCCTAGTCCATTCACCAAAGTTTATGCCGTGGGCTGCCTGCTGGTGGGCAGGGAAGAAACCGAGTACGCCTTGGCCCACCTGACGTGTCCGGAAGGATCTGCGCTCTTCACTCCCGAGTCCGACGAAGTGTTTGATCGTCTATTGAACTTCCTGCTCTACGACACATCACTCATACCAGCTAGTGAAACTGGTAACTAAATTTCCATATTTTCCGTTTGCATGCCTTACAATCTTTCTAGCAAACTGCCCAACTATCGGGAGTAGGGTCTACTGAGACAATAGTCCTCAGGTATATCTATGAAAGAGTATCTGTCGCCCACACCGCAAAGCCTATTATTGCCAAGGGTTTCGTTAAGTTCAGAACAATATTCCTGGTTCAAAACAGTAATCCTCAAATTCACAGGGCAGTTTCGGAGAAAATTTACTAATAATTCAGAGATTGCTGCTAAAAGAACTACTTTGGATAAGCTCAAATATCAGGCATATCAGTACTTGGTTTCGAAATGAGTTGTCGGTCTCGCTCCTGTTTCCGTGCAGTGCTCTTTCAACGGCCTTCAATCCCGTGCATCTTCAGAAGGCCCTCCTCTGTGTATCTACTAGTCTGTCTTCCCACCCCTCCTTTAATTATCTCCCTTGATATCCCCGCCCCCGCTGGAGCTTCCTCCTGATGAAGATAGGAGTTAGGAATAAGCGCAACACAACGGAAACCGAAGGATGACCGTGCTGTTACACCGAAGCTAAAAATTGGTCACCTTCGGATATTTTGGCATGTTCTAGTGAAACGAAAGCAAGGCTAAATGGGCAGCTGTTCTCAAATACACAAACAAAAATATGTATTTCTCCCCATGGGAAGTTGTGTCCTCAGTCCATCCTCTGACGATAAAGTATGTTCTGGACTGAGCTTGCAGTGCAAATCAGCAAGTTGATGAGTGAACTTGTGCTTTTGCTGTGGATTCCCTCGAGAACTTAAGTTTTGATTGTTAACCCTTACGCAGCGAGCTTTTTTGGGGTACATAGGCCTTATTTACGTACATTGATGGCTGAGATAAGACCCATGTAGCAAAAGAGTTTGTTGTGGTAAGTAAATGCATATAATCATCAATTATTGTAAGCAATAGATAAATAGTTAACAGGTGCAAGCTTTTGGACTCAATAGTTTAGCAATTGAAAGCATACGGATTTTAGGTTAGCGATTGCAACCATGCGAATTTCGTGTTTATCAAATTTAAGGTAATAGACTCAAAACTTAACAATTATTGTAAGTTAAAGGATATTAATAATTCAAATTTGTAAGGTGATGGAGATCATAATTTCTAGTTCTAACGAGCTGAACTTATTTCCAACAGTTATAAACCTGTGGGCGGGCCTCTACAAAGATGGCACTAGGTGGTTGTGGCTGGACGGCAGGGAGGACACCTCAGGCTACGAGCAAGGCTTCTGGAATGCTAAAGAGCCAGGTGACGCTGACGACTGTTCTCGAATTCGTATCGATCGGAAAAAAGGCGTCAAAGGAAACTCTGGAACATCCTGCGCTGGTGTCATTTACAAAAGTCTTTGCGAAATGGAAACCCATAAGTATGCTCCTTAACGGTCTTGATGTCGTCATGGCTTCGAAGAAGATCTTCTTTCAGACGCTCTTTTTATTTTAATATCGGGTTAAAAGTTTGCAGCACATCTCTTATTTATTGGAACTCACAAGGGCGTTCCGAAACAATGCTGTCCCAGTAGCCGACGTAAAAGCAACATCCTTCATTTTATACCCAACTACACACTGTACACAGTCATTAAAAAAAAAACAGCTAAAAACACGGGTAATGAAAATTATTACTGTATTACTGTATATTTATGTTCTTTTTTTTCTTTTGCTTCTCTGTAGAGATGTTAAAAGTAACCCGGGAACGGGCCAGGCTCGGGGGTGTCATCTCCTCTATTGTGATATTAGAGGATTGCATGCGAACCTCGCGGAGCTTGAATTTGTGTCCCGTGGTGTGGATGTCGTGTGCTGTTTCAAGACATTGGTGAATGGCAGAACGCAGGACGCTGAGCTTGCCTTGGCTGGTTTTCAGTCCCATTTTCGCAGGCAGTGGGGATCGGGGCCTGGATTCCGTGGAATGGCTGTCTATGTCCGGAGTGGATTCTGTGCTTACCGGCAGTCAGTGTACGATTGTGCCTGATATGAGATTATTGTTGTAAGGGTGTGTGGCCGACTGAATAATTATTATTTATTCTCCTTATATTGGAGCCCTGCAACTGATGATTCTCCTTATGACTCTTTGTTGGCTGCGATGGCCTCGATCCAGAGCAAGGATCCTAAGTCAGCGGTTGTTTTGTGAGAGATGTTAAAGCGCACCACAGGGACTTGTTGGGATCGGCGTTACCGACTGATAGTCATGGTGAGGCTGCGTTGGAGTTTTGCACCTTGTCTAGTTTTGTGTAGCTAGTTCGTGGGTCCACGAATATTGCTGGTAACTGTCTCGACCTCTTCTTGACTGATGTCCCGGACTTAATGACGGTGTCATTTGGCTCCCCTTTTGGCTCTACAGGCCACTCACACCTTGTTGTGCCCTTGGACCTGAACCAGGTTGTTTCTGTGGTAGACACCAGGAGAGCGGTGTTCATTAAGAGCAGGGCTAACTGGAAGGCTATTACTCGGGGAGTAAGGGCATTACCGAGTAAGGGGCGGAGCTTTTGTCAGCTCACTTCGATGGCAAGCAGAGCAGAGATGTGTTCTCATTGCCTCATGGATGCCACACTGAACCTTGCTTTACCTCTTTGGCGTTCAGATCTGGTATAATCAAGGTGCTGCTTGATTCGAATGGAGGTGTGGAACCGGTGGGCATGTTTCCTTTGTTTTATAAGCAGCTGGCTGACGTTCTTGCCCCAAGCTGACAGTGATCTTCCGGCACCTGAAACGGTTAGGAAATTTTCCTCATTGTTTGCGTACGGGGAATATTACTCCCATTAATAAGGATTCAGTGTCTCCCTATGTCGTCAACTATCGACCAATCACACTGACGTCCATTTTGACGAAGGTGTTCGAGAAATTGATAGCATGTAAGATTGGTCGCTTCTCTGTGGTTACGGGGTTGCTGCCTGCTGGTCAGTTTGCGTACAGAACTGGCTTGGGCTGTTGTGACGCTCTGTTGTCGATGTCACACCACTTACAGTCGGTGCTGTATTGTAGGTCGGAGGCAAGCCTTATTAATTTACCATTTTGGCCGTTACTCAACGTATATTTCATGACTTTGTTAAAGGAAAATATAAAATACTTATGCACGCTGTCTATAATCCCTTTTATTAATTTTTTTAGAAAAATAGGAAATTCATTATACACAAAATAAATCGGAAAACACGTTATTTGCAATAATTTATGTTCTTGAAATTGAAAAATAATGAAAATCTGACGTAATTGGCTTTTCTCTTCCGCAGTTCTGCTCCCACTAATTTGACATCTCCTAGTTCCACAGATCTGGAGCTGTATAAACTGTGCTTGCATGATCATCACTTTGGCTGATTTTTTTCTTCTTTTTTCTGCAGACATCTAAATGATACCGACATAATGGCAATAGCTCATAGAGGGCCGGGATTTACGTCCCGGCCGCTCTTTGCGAATGGGGCTGTCGGTCCGTCTACAGTCACATGCCTAAACTATGGCATGATATAAACATAGAAGCTATTGAATATGGCGTCTCTGTAGTCGCAAACCTTTTCGTGAAAATTCAGAAGAAACTTGCATCTGTGGTCAATTGTCTGTCTGACACATTCTAATATACTTTCTCTTCGAGCATTTATTAATGTAAATGCACATACGTTTAGTTATTTTTAGATTACTACCAACTATGGTTTTTCTACTAGAGTCTAAAAGAGAGCAAGATATGCCCAAACTAAGCCTGGGGGGGGGGGAATTTTGGCGAACCTGCATAAGCGAATATTAAGCCAGATTTTAAACATTCCATGACAGTGTAAGTGTCCGTAATGAATTCATGTTTTGCTCTGCCAACAGTGAAATCCAAGCAAAAGACAGATTGAACTAATATCAATGCGTGTCAGTGATACGCAAATGAAGTTCATGGTCTCAATGATCTCTGACTGCATGTTAAATTTTTTTTCATGGAACGGAAAGAATGAAAAATTCTATTGCTCTGCAGATTGAAAACCGAGAAGACGCATCTCTTTTTTATTAGTAAACTTGGGAGTTGCAGTGAGTGTGTTTGCTTGTACGTAGGTTACGTAGGTTTTAGGTGTGTATGTGTAGCTAAAGTCGTACACTTCAATAAAGTTTGCTAAAACTTCTACTCTGTAGTTTTATAACCATTTGCCATTTTGTAATATCCTAGTATTTTTTAGTCTTGATAGAAAGACATGCCATAAATGTTTTTTAAGTTAAAGTCGATGATTAGTACTTATATTCTCTATTTTTTTTTACGTGAACAGAGGTAAAAAATCTGTAAGAATCTTCTGACAATCAAACTTTCTAAAAGGTGTGGTTCCAAAGGAGTGCAGCAAATTTCGATCTTGATTAAAATCTTCATATGTTAGATAGGTTTTCCAGGTTGTGGAGTTACGTACAACTACAAGTAGAGTTTTGAGTTGCTATAATGAAAAGAAAACGATTCTTACTAATAATAAAGCGATACAGATGCGTTCGCTATTGCTTCAGAATATCGCATAATGGCATAGCAATTCACAGTCATTATTACAACCCTGAGAATTTAACAACTATAAAGGTTTGTCGAGTTCATCACCACCATGCTTACCTTTGAAGTTCGGAACTCCAACAAGCACTACACCAAAACGGTACAGCAATATATGCTTGTCCAAACTTTAACGGGAACTGTTTTGCACTGACCATTTCCGCCACAAGTAACATTCCATTAAATAAATGGATGCACCTCAAATGTGGTGAGGAACGTATGCCACTAGGTTCTGTGTTCCTAGTAGATCTTAAGCAGTTATATCGTTCTCTAGTAGTGAATTTATTCGTGGGTGTGGCCTTTCTCTGTCTTTTCCCTAAAAAATACATTATGCTCGTATAGTTGGTAATATAGATAATGCACGTAATTACATAGAATGTACAGAGCATTTATTCTAAAATGAATGGCTTTGTCAGTGAATGTAACTAAAGCGTGTCAGGAGCCAAAAAGTTCGCTAGGGCCTTCACCACTATCTGGACAGAAAAAACCTGGCACCTAGAGCTGTCATCATTCGCAAAAACTTATACTGACCATAAAGGAAAGAGGTAAAATCCCGGATGCGTAGTCTCCCAACATAGAGGCCATTAGAAAAGTTCACCGGCGACTAAGGATTAAAGAAAATACAGACAGCTTGGTTTTAGTTAAAATTAAACGAAAGCCTTGCCCTCCACTTCGGCGCACTCCAGGATGGCCCGAACTTTCGGCTTTTCGTAGAAAGATAGAGAAATAATCATAAGAAAACTCTCCGACATGCATGAAAAGCACAGTATTAAAAGGGAAAATCTGCCTAACCCGTAGTAAATTATATCCCTCCACGAACACCTGTAATAAAATTTTGTAATTGAGATTATGCAAGATACTGGCAAGTGAGTCCATGTTAGCCGTAGGAGCACCTCCCGCAACGTATATCAGGTGCATACCTATGGTGTATACGAACCTTGAAAAAGCTTTGAATCTGAAAAGAGCCCTGAAACTCTTGAATTTTGGACATAGCCTTGAATTTTATGAAAATGAAAATACTTAAAATTAAAAAAAAAATAAAGCATTTGAACTTCCTTTAGTCTGGATAGCTATTAGCAGAGTGTATACAAACCGTGAAAACCTTGAATTTTGGACATTGCCTTGAAGTTTAATAAAATTAAAATACTTAAAATTTTCAAAGGTAAAGCATTTAAGGCGATGTCCAAAATTCAAGGCTTTTCCAAGGTTTTCGAGTATCTTTTCAAGTTCAAGGTTTTCACGGTTCGTATGCACCTTGTTTATAGACTGTACATGGGCAGCAAGATACAACGGAAAAATATCTATCACATGACCCACCTAACCGTTTCCCCCAACCATGGAACAATTCAATGTACGTAATCGTCTTTGGCTCACATAAACAGTAGGGTGGAGCGTTTTTCAACTTTTTGATTTTCCTTTGTGGCTAGTTCGGAGAAGTTGATAAATGGGGAGAAAAATTGAGTTAAAAAGCATTCTTTCCTAGAAAGATATCTTCTACCGCCCCAACACCCATGAAGTTGGAAAAAAGTGTTTTTGAGGGCGATATTTTTTCAAATTTGTTTTTTATTATTCACCAAACAGTAGCTGTAAATCAGACAAACACGCACGCAAAGTTTTAGGCAGCCAATGCAACGCTAAGTGGGTAGAACAGGCGGATGGAGGAGGCCGGGTCTCTCATGAGAGGTCTGGCCTCCCCATCAAGCTCATAATACTAAACTTCCTCTACATCCATTGACCAAGACTCAGCCTTAACATTATGACCTTGGCTTTACCGCTTCACTCTGTCAACAATTAGTCCCATATCAGCTGACTGTTCAGGAGCCGACATCCGGGCCCTCCAAGTAGAAAAATTGTTCATTCGCGGTTTAGACTCCTCCGATAGCACCTATGCTTCCCCTATAATTCAAATAAAAGAAATTATTTTTTATTCATAGCTGTTAGGTTCCTATTTATTTTCTGATGATGAGAAATTTTCCCGAAGGGTTAATTTTTTTTATTAGTCGACATAATATCTTTTATCATTGTAAAAATCATTTCGGTATGAATCCTTCTTATTCCCATGTCTTTCTATTACCTTTATTGAATTGTGATGTATACAAACCTATAATTTGCGACGTTTTCTTAATTGTATCATTCAAAGCATATGTAAGTTTCTTTACCCTGACGTGACTAGCATTGAAGTATGGTAAAAAATAAATGCAGCATTAATGTTAGAGTACAACTAGTTTCTGCATACAAGGTAGCATGGTTTTAATTTTTTTCACATTTTCATTTCTATTTATCCTGTAAATGCTGAAAAATTTCTAAACTTTTCTAAGTGCTCATCGAAAGTGTGGTAAAATTAAAGACAAAAACCTGGAATAAGAAATTCTCGGAATTGAAACTAAAAGTAATTGCTGCCTTCATCTACATCAGACATCGTCAACAGCATAGAAACTCCGACTGCGTGATATTGTGTTGGCTCTTGTGGTAGCAATCAATATAATAAATGGTATATTATCATTGCTCTCTTATTGTTCTTATGTGCTGGCTTTCAGGTAATAATCTATCTGATGCACCTCTGTAATCTGTATGACAGATAAATAAGCGGTATCAATTAATATTTCTTACGATGAATTTATGATATCTTTTCAATAATGGCAGAAGAAGAGCTGATCTTTACCATTATTTATGAACACAATGATGAATTCATTGGCGCACTTTGTCCAGGTTAACTGAACGTTAGACAGAAGAAATGAAAGTACCATTGATGAGGAATGATTTTAGTTAACAGGAGAAAGAGAATAACGAAGCCAAAAAACAATGATTTAAGTAATAACCGTAATAGATGAACGCTGAGTAATCAAAAGTGATGGGAGAATTTACTAGATTACATAGAGCGTGTAATTATTATTATTATTTTTTTACGAAGAAACTCTGCAGGTGCCGCTTTTTCTTTTTACAGCGTCTGTGACGCTTCCCTCATTTTTTTCTCTTTGAAAGGAAAATGCAGTAATTCAGGTTCATAATGAATGGGAGTTTTCACAGTTTTGGTGCAAGAAATGTTAGTCTTTAAGGCAATAAATTAATGAGGGTATTCATTGCTTTCAATCTTGGAAAATGCTTGCTTTAATATTAACAAACTACTAGTGGACCCGAGAGTGAAGAATTCACGCAATAACCTATACGATTGCCTAATGCCTCTAGGCCGGTGCGGAATCTCCTCTTCTCTTATTTGCGTCTTAATTTTCTTCTTTTCTTCATTGATCCTTTATCGTGCTGGCATCCTTAGGTCTTCTATNGGAGACCTCCGACTCCTTAAAATTCCTCAATTTTTTCTCCAGTTCCTGCTCGTTTTGACCCCTGCTCTGACCTTACACCGAGGTTATCCTAATAGAACGTTTCTCGGTCACTGTACAGCTACATAAATTTCGGTATGAATCCTTCTTATTCCCATGTTTTTCTATTACCTTTTGTGAAATACGATGTATACAAACCTATGATTTTGCGACGTTTTCTAAATTATATCATGCAGAGTATATGTAGGTTTCTCTACCCTGACAAGACTAGCATTGTAGTGTAGTAAAAAAAATGCATGCAGCATTAATGTTAAAGTACAACTACTTTCTGAATACAAGGTAGCATAGTTTTAATTCTCTATACATTTTTATTTCTATATTTTATCCTGTAAATGCTGGATTTCTAAGCTAAAATTTCTAAACTTTTCTTTTTGCTCATGGACAGTGTGGCAAAATTAAAAACAAAAAACTAGAATAAAAAATTCTCGGAATTGAAACAAAAAATAATTGCTGCCTTCATCTACATGAAATATCGTCAACAGTATAGAAACTCCGACTGCTTGATATTGTGTTGGCTCTTGTGGTAGCAATCAGTATAATAAATGGTATATTCCCACTGCTCTCTTATTGTTCTTATGTGCTGGCTTTCAGGTATCAATCTATCTGATGCACCTCTGTAATCTCTATGACAGATAAATAAGCGGTATCAATCAATATTTCTTACGATGAATTTATGATATCTTTTCAATAATGGCAGAAGCAGAGCTGATCTTTACAATTATTTATAAACACAATGATGAATTCAGTGGCGCACTTTGTCTAGGTTAACTGTGCGTTAGACAGAAGAAATGAAAGTACCGTTGACAAGGAATGATCAGGAGAAAGAGAATAATGCAGCGAAAAAACAATGATTTTAGTAATAACCGTAATAGGTGCACGCTGAGTAATCAAATGTGATGGGAGAATTTACTAGAGTACATAGAGCGTGTAATTATTATTATTTTTTTTACGAAGAAGCTCTGCAGGTGCCGCTTTTTCTTTTTACAGCGTCTGTGACGCTTCCCTTATTTTTTTTCTCTTTGAAAAGAAAATACAGTGATTCAGGTTCATAATGAATGGGAGTTTTCACGGTTTTGGTGCAGGAAATGTTAGTCTTTAAAGTAAAAAATAAATTAATGAAGGCATTCATTGCCTTCAATCTTGGAAAATGCTGCTTTACTATTAACAAACTATGTAACGTGAGATGACTCGCTGTATTAAGCAATGATAAACTGCTGGTGGTAATGCTACCTAGCAAATTAATCCAGGCAATCTATTGTTATCGATATGCATTGATCACTGTTATTACAAGCTGTCTGGTAATTGATCGACATCGTTAACCTGGAACTGCACTAGGCGTTTTTTTCTGCCCCCTGTAGGTATAACAAGTGGCGTTCGTATTACTGACAAAGAAGAAGTACATCATCTATGCCTCTGGCAGCATATTAACTGGGCTGCATCACTGCAGTATTTCCAGTCTACTTCAAGTAACTTGTTAGTAGTTCTGATTAGGTGAATTGGCCAAGTATAATGCAACTTAGAGTTCTAAAAGTAAAAAAGTTGTAATTACCTCCGCCAAGGAGGTTATGTTTTCGTCGGGTTTGTCTGTCTGTTATTCCGTCTGTCATCAAGATAACTCAAAATGTTATGAGCGGATTTGGATAAAATTTATAGGGATTGTGAAGTATGATAGGAGGAACAGATGATTAACTTTTGGTATAAATCCGTCTATCCCTTTGTTTGTCTGCCTCATTTTTATCAATACCAAAGCTCAAAAAGTTATGGGCGGATTTTTATGAAATTAACATGAGTTGTTGGGTTTATTACGAAGAGTATATGACCAAATTCTGGTGATAATCTGATTGTTCGTTCGTGTGTTTATTACTGTATTTGATTTTGTGCTTGTTAGCGCAATAACTCAAAAAGTTCTGAATGGATTGTTATGAAATTTACAGAAGTTGTTAGTAATGTTAAAAGATAAAAATCATTAAGTTTTAATGCAGATTGGTTGGTTTGTTAACTTCATTTGTATGTTTGACTCATGTTTGTCATAATGTTTGTTAGCATCATAACTCAAAAAGTTAGGAGCGGATCTCCAAAAAAATTGCAGAAAGTTTTAATACTATTAGAGGGCACAAATGATTAGATTTTGGTGTTGCTACAAAGAAAATCATGATCTCAGGAATTTTTCACTACCGGTGCCTTGCTTGGCGGAGGTATGCGCTCTCAGAGTGCTCTAGTTTACTATTATTGTTGCTATTTCTATAGTGGGACTTGATCAAGTGTACAGCAACACGGAACCTTGAATTTCTCTACTATATTAACGGAGGTTAATATAAATAGGAAGCACCGCCACATTTCATCGTATTGGACAGGAAATGTTTTATTCTTCAATGACTACTCCCTTCCCACCAATCACAGGCCCCAAAAAATTGTGCAGCCAATCAGTAAGTTAGTTAAGTTTAAATCTTTGACGGAACATTGCTATCTCTTTCTATTAAACCTCCTCGACTACATTTTACAATAAGTCACAGAATATATCCAGTGTGCAGTGTGCATATCAGAGCTACTATTTTTTTCATTATATTTGTCCCAGTAGTGAAACTATAAACCAAACATATTTAGCTCGCTTTTTTCAAATCACACTTATTTTTAATTGCTTCAGTTTTTACAATATTGCAAAAAAGAGACATTTCCACAGTTCGAGTAGAGGGTAACAGCCATTCGTCAGCGTGTGATGAAAAATAATTAATTCTGTGTTACAAAATAAGTAGTTTGATATCCACATATATATATATATATATATATAGGTAAGTAACACACAAACCTCTGTGGATGTCATAAAAGTAAAACAAAGCAATACTGTACCCCAACCTCAAAAACGATTACTACACATGGAAGCAAGGATTATGAGACTAACAGGTTAACCCACGGCGCGGAGCCAAGCTGTAGTGCATCATGGGAAAGGGCCTTGTGACGTCACAAAAACATAGTACATTCATCAGTAGCTATTTTGCATTGTTTCTTCATCATTTCATTTGGGCCTCCAGAGTGTCCTACATGTCCTACAATCATTATAGCTGCACAAAAATATGTTTCAACGCATCTACGAACTTTCTTAGCTCTCTGAAGGATGAAATTTTATTATTATTTAGGTTGTTTCTCCGTATGAGGCACGCACCCGGTTGAAAAGTTTCGGTAAAATGTTGCCCTAAGCTGTGCCGTCGCGTACGCGTCGTTAACATATCCGCCTCTCCTAATCGTAAATACTACTGCATCACTTAAAAAATTATAGATTCAACATTTACCAGTTTCAACAATATTGTTCCGTAAGACAGTTAAGGTGTGGAGAATACGGTTAGGTAACTTTATTTGCGAGTTAGTTAACGCGAGTTGGATGCGACCCTACTGCTATACTGCTGTAACGCAGCGTATAGCAGCTGATGTTTTATTGTCAAATTTTACCAATTTTACCATGGTTTCTGCGTATTATATATAAAATTTTGTTTTAATATTGCTTCGCCGGAGGGATAATATTTTTTTTGTAATTTAATATTTTTCTTACAAATCTTGTTAAAAAGTTCTTCTATCTCGGCGTTCAAACTCTCGCACTGAGCTAGTTTTTGTTGCAGCGCTTTGAAATAATAGAGGATATAAGATCATTGGTAGAAGACGAATCTGAATCGAAAATATTGCGCCTTTCACTCATATAAATCCTTCTTTAGAATGCCATATTGCTCTCTATAAAATTCACTTGATTTATTGCCTTTTAAAGACGATAAACTTGGCTCTAAAAGTGCTTCTGATACATGCGGTCCTTTGTCGGTTGAATTCATCTGCTCTTTTACAAGCCTTTTAACCAGCGTTTTTTTCAAAATTTTATCCTTCAGAGAGCTAAGAAAAAGTTCGTAGATGCGTTGATACATATTTTTGTGCAACTATATTGATTGTAGAACATGTAGGACACTCTGGAGGCCCAAATGAAATGATGGAGAAACAATGTAAAACAGCTGCTTAATACTGTACTTGTATTTTGTGACATCACACACCTCATTACCCATGAGGCAACGCAGCTTGGCCCCGCCTCCTGGGTTAACCTGTTGTATCTCATAATCCTTGACAAGGAAGAATATAAACGAATTCGCACCAACCCTGAGAGCTGTTATTAAATCTATAAGAAGCGTGCGTGAAGGCACTCTAGTTCACAATAATAATAACAATAAAAAAACTAGCGTTTCCGTGAGTTGGAGACTAGTGCATGTCTTATAGTATTATGCTTTTTATAATAATGTAAATGATATAATAGAGTTTCTACTAACAATAACAGCAACGAGGCAAATAATAGTATCATATAGCCAAGCTAATATTTACACAGAAGTCTAGAATCCTTGAATGACTGAAAAAGAAGAAAATTATACTATTATGTTGTCTGTCGTGCACCGAAACGTGTTTAGATATGCAGGGCAATTATTTCATTAGACTTGGAAACGAAATCGCTGTTTTAAAAATTAAACGGCTTGAAAGAATAAATAAAAATATCATAAAATTACAGCTACGGCATTATTTTGTACCAGAGGTATATCTACAAGAAAGTTCAGACACCTGGAATGCACGTGCTTCGGCCAACCAATAAGGAGAAAGAGAATAGCTTGAAGAAGGTCGTTTGTGTCTGGTCGATGAAATTATAACCAACGTTCCTCATAGCGTACCTGGGACAGCTAAGTTTTTCTTCTAAGAACAACACTGAATATAAACAGAGCACTCAGTCGTCATTATAGGAGGCCGGTCGTGACCACAGGGCTGCTGTAAAAAAGCATCTGATGTCCCAGCTACTCTGAGCAGTGGTTCAACTTATGACCGGATATTCAGCCCACGCGTCGTTCATTATGCTACCTGCAGGCTTTCAATATCCGACCTGGGCGAGGTACGAGTTCAACGTCCGATCATAAGCTGAACGTGTGATTACAAAGTTTAGCTCTGTGAGGACCAGTTGCCGCTGTATTAGATATTCATAGCAACGGAATAGAAAATGCATCAGAGGAACAAATAATGGAATGAAATTTATATGAGTTGTTTGGTGTATTACGAAGAGTAAATGATCAAATTTTTCTAATGATCTGTTTGTTTGTTCATTCGTTTGTCAATTTTTTTTTAATATCAGGTTTGTTTGCACAAGAGCTAAAAAATAATGAAGGGATCTTTATGAAATTTATACGAGTTGTTAGTGATGTTAAAAGACATAAATGATTAAATTTTGGTGCGGACCGGTTGGTTTATTTGTATGTTTCACTCATGTTTGTCATAATGCTTGTTAGCAGCATAACTCAAAAAGTTATGATCGCATCTTCAAAAAAAAAAAAAAAAATACTGATGCTCTTAACACTGTTAAAGGGCACAAACGATTAGGTTTTGGTGTTGATGCAAAGAAAATTATGGTTTCAGAACCAATTTTAATTTTTCGTAACCGTTGCCTTGCTTGGCGGAGGTATGCGCTCTCAGAGCGCTATAGTTTTCATTGAAACCATCTCATTATAAGGAGGTAAAAATGCAATAAAAACAAAGGAAGCTATGCTGGTTACATCTAAGCGACAGAAGGAATAAATGTTAGTTTTCTTCGTGCTGCACTAAGGTGCGCCCGATATTAGTCCAGCTCTGAAAGATAAAAAAATAATTAAAGTAAAATGTCAATCACTAAAGGTTCTCTTGTACCTATGTTGAGACAGGTGACATAATTTAATTAACAATAAGAAATTTTTCTGGGCAATAGAAATATAGTGAACGTTCTACTGTTCCAACGGTAATCAAACAGGCTTAATGTGACTATATTTACCACAAATGGCGCAAGACGTTCACGGATTTCCGTTATAATTCAATAGACAATGCGACTATATATACTACAATCGGCATAAGAATCCCGTCGATCCCCCTAGCTATTGCACGTCAAGAAAAGACACGATACTGCTTCCAATACAGCCACACTTCTGCTGCGTGATATAGATAATATTAATAGCAGTCGAACGCCATTATACCAACGGAATTACAGTGGAACTGTTAAAAATGAATGAGGCATATTTTTTCAGTTTCGGGGTCTCTCTTTCAGGAGTTTTCTCAGTTTTGGGTTCTCCCTTCCAAGTATTTTCTCAGTTTTGTGGTCCCCGTTCCAAGAGTTTTCTCAGTTTTTAGGGTCCCCCTTGCAGATGTTCTCTCAGTTTTGGTGTCTCACTTCCAGGAATTTTCTCAGTTTCTAGGGTCTTACTTTCAGGAATTTTCTCAGTTTCAAAGTCTCACTTTCAGGAGTTTCCTTAGTTTCGGGGTCTCACTTTCAGGAGTTTTTTCAGTTTCTTGGATTCCACTCTCAGGAGTTTCCTCTATTTTAAGAGTCTCCGTTTGGGGAGTTTCGTTGTAATACTTATAGAAATTGGGTGTAATTTATAGAGCTTGTCACGCTTCATCGATGCCCAGTTACCCCATCCCCTCTCCCTCCAACTTAGGTGAGATATAGATCTCGACTTCCTGCTTGTAAATATTCTCTTTTCTTATTTCCTTGTTTTCTATCTAACGTAGCATGTCATATGATGAGTAATTGCAAGCAATACAATTACTGTCAGTTTTATATGGGCAGAAAATATATCCATGAGCAATCTTGTGCAGCCTGGCTGCTTATGTCAGAACAGAAGCTCAGTTACTGAAGCGGCAGGCTTTTGTGTGGTCGATGGCATTCCGATCTTGGGACGTCAACCTTGCAAAGGCCAGAGGTTCTGGACGGCCACCTCCATACTTTGGATCTCAGTTATGTCTTTATTAATTATTATCATTCGTATGCTAAAAGTCAGTGACTTTTCTATTTTCATACGATTGTGTCTACCAAATTACTAATCAAGTAGATAAGTACTACTGACGTCTGGTAGGTAAACTAGTAGGAAAATCGGGTGTGCATCGGAAAAAAGTCTGGTAAGGAGTTGTTGCAAAGTACATCACCTACTTGCACTACCTTATGGGTAAGTCAATAAAAAGAAATTCCACTGCCGCCAGAAAGTCATATCAGGGGGTCCAGCTAGTTGCTATTAAGAGTGGGCAAAAAAAAAAAAGAAATTCATGGATACAAATTTAATAACTGATGGAACATTTAAAACTGCAGCATCGGGATATCTACGAAGCTGACCAGCTTCGCACAGGGCACCCGCAGCATGCTGGGGGGTCGAGAGGGGAGGGGGCTAAACAGGGAAGGCCAGGTAACGAAGAAGAGGTCTAGGTCACAGTAAACAGAAAGATCTGTTGTCTAGGTCCACGTTGAGGGTGCTCCTTTGTCTGATACCCAAATAACAGAGTTCGACGCCCAAGCAGCGGTGGGTAACGGTTCTGTACGTGGCCGGTGACTTGACATGATCTGAATGACCTCCAGCTGTTGTGTCTATTACCTGTTGCTTCTTCAACTTTCTTTGTTGCTGCGCTCAGACTTAATTGAGCTGATTTACCTAATATCTTTTTGCCCCGTTTTCTTACTGTATCTTTGTTTAGCGGCTTAAGTGGTGATGCATTACTCGAGGAACAGTAGGACTATATGGGAGCCTGTTGTTATAGTAATGACAGAGTTTCTGAATGAAATTTATACTATTATTATTGTTACTAGCCCCTTTGCAAGGCTAGTTATCATACAGTCTATCGGCACTGTACCATTCTGATATGCATGAAAAAGTGGTTTTCTGTTACTGAGTAGAGGAGTTAGCTCGAGTCACTGGCATAGGATTGTAGCAAATTGTTCTTATCCTCATTTCTATACCCTTTGTTTTTGTGCCAAAAATACTTGCTTAAAGTCAATCATATATGTTGTAGGCTGAGTGTATCCATGTATTTTCCCTGTGCATGGCCCACGGTAGCAGAATACTTACGTTCTGAGATTACACTCTTTGTATCGCAGTTTCGAGGCTATCCCAGGCACGCGAACTATTTTCTGATCTGGGTGAGCTGACTCGGCAGTGGTAGGTATTTGAACAGGCCGTGGGTCTACTTACCGTCCTCAGAGATGGGAGGGGGGCGGGCCATTTGAACCTTGCGTCAAAATGGTGCCATAGTTCTTGATGACCTGTGGTCGGCTGCAGCCGCACTTACTCCTCCGGAGTCAGTTGGCTTGTATCTGCACCACAAACCAGTGTATCTGGGTTTCCCAGTTGAGAGTGCGGTTACATTGACTTTACCTTTACCTATTTATGTGACTGGGCCTAATAGATGTATAAAATTTGGTGACATTGCTCTTCTAGGCGTATTTGTCCTAAGTTACTATCGATGGAACAAAGGACATTATAACAGTATTCTGTGCCAGATGTCCTTTTATATTAGGGTCATTCCCCACTGATGTCAACCCGAGGCTAAACTTTTATATATACCAAATTAAAGCTGAAGACCTCTACTTTAAGAATCTGATAAGAAAATACAAGAAATGTTAAACAAATTTTGTAACACTCTGTCAAAGATGAAAAGTTCTGTAGATAACCTTAATACAGTCAGTAAAATGCAACGGATTCAACTCATCATTTTTCATAGTACTAAGTAAACATTATGCTTCAAAACTTGTTACATAGCAATTGCACTTGGAAGCAAATTATACTTTTTTAATAGTCAGTTGAAATAATTATTATCGTGGTAAGTCATATACTGTATATTGCATTTTCGCATATAAAAACATGATTTTTAAAATATGTTATAAGACCCTAGGACTAACTAAAGATTGTTTAACTGATTTACTTATATTATTTTTGGCAAGAAATTCGCAGTGAAACGATCGTCACGACATTTTTGTAACGATCGTCACGGCGCTTCTTTGAGTTCCGAGGGAACGTGACAAAGCCTATACACATTCATATAGCCTAATCCTTCATCTATAACTCCCATATAAAGTATTCAGATATTCATTTGTACTTTCAGAGAGTTTTGCACTTTTGTAGCACTAGACCGAACTCAAGGTTGCATCTGTGTAACGATCGTCAAGGCCACTTTTAAAGCAAATAGCTAAAGCAACCAACAATAATCACAGAAAGTTGGGAATAGTTCCATTAGCATTATTAGAAACTGGTACTAATTATGGTAAAAACCATATCAGGCTAATCTTACAACTTTTAAAGTTATAGGCTGAAGTTTGGCAATAAGTATGCTCCGAATGTAATGATCGTCACGGTGGAATGACCATATACTGTGTATACTACTGAAGTAGCTTATTACAGGTCAAGATCGTGCCAAGTACCTCCGCCAAGGAGATTATGATTTTATCGAGTTTGTCTGTCACCATGATACTTAAAAAAGTTATGAACGGATCGTTGCGTATTTTACAAGAATGATTAGGTACGTTAGGAGGAACAAATAATTAACTTTTGGTGAAGATTCGTTGTTTGTTTTGTGTCTTTTTTTGTCTAGGTAGTATTACTCAAAAAGTTATGGACTGAACTTTATAAAATTGCAGAAGTTGTTCGAGGTGTTATATTTATGCTTGGAGCAAATGACCAATTTTTTATGCTGATCTGTTGGTTCGTTTGCCTGTTTGTCCCCATGTCTGTTTTATGTTTGTCCTTATCATAGCTCAAAAAGTAGTGCACAGAACTTTTTGAAATTTTTAGGATTTGTTTAACATGTTAAAAGACATAAATGACTAAATTTGGTGATGAACGGTTTGTCTATTTGCGCGTTTGACTAATATTTCTTGAAATGTTTCTAAGAAGTATAACATAAAAAGTTATCAATGGTTCTTGATATAATTTGCAGAAATTGTTAGAAATGTTAAAAGATACAATTGACTAATTATGGTGATGATCAGTTTTCCGTTGGTGTAGTTGACTAATGTTCGTGAGAACGTAACTAAACAATTTAATAACGGATCTTGAAAAAAAAAAAAAAAATCACAGAAGCTGTTATTATTATCATGAGGCACAAATGACCAAATTTTTGTGATGTCAAAGAAGAAGTTCTAATTTTAGGATCAATTCGAATTTTTCGTTAGCATTCCCTTGCTTGGCAGAGGTATACGCTCTCAGAGTGCTCTAGTTTCTGAAGTAATATAAATCGCATACAAGTGAAAGTAGGTGCCCTGGAATACTACAACTAGGTACCTAAATTAAACAAATGTCGCTTCATTCTATTCCATAATTTAGAAGTTATGAGTTGTTCTGTACGTTGAATTAGTTTTATCTGCGAATAGCTTCTTTTGTAGGTTGCTGAAAATGTACATTAGGGGAATAAAACAGTGTTTTAACGTCAGTAAAAATATGAACAAACATAATGAATGAAGCTAAAAGTTGTGCATTAGAAAAGTTAGTTATTTGTCGACATAACTTCCATTTTTTTAAATAACGTTAAACAATCTTTTATCTACTGAAGGATTCAGTCGGTGAACTTGATATGATCATATGGTACCAACAACATCATTATTTTTCATCCAGAGGTTGTCTTTTGATGTAAATTGGCCTTCTTCCTCATAAAATCCCTTTTCAAATTTCATTAGAGCTGTTAAATCGGATTAAAGTTATTAGAGCCAGGGGGCCCAAGTCATAACACGATTTCGTTTGATGCTAACCTTTACTAGCTATATGAGATATAAGATTGTCAATAGCAGGCATGGTAATAACTGTTCATTTAGAATCGCTATGTAAGCTTGACTCGTAAGTTTAACACCGTATGGCACTCGGAAAGGTCCGATAAGCTCGTCACTCACGATACCGGCCCAAAACACAACAACTCTACCTCCTTCCTGGCGTCACAATCAATGCGAAATTTTGGCTCTAAGAGGACTCCACACTTTGGCGCATCCATTCGTGCCATCAAAGGTTGCTCTAGCAGACTAGCCACATCCGTAAAGAAAACATTTTCGAACTTTGTTTTCATGTTGTTCGAGGCTAAGTATCGAGGGTTTTCCTGTGGATTTAGTTCAAAGGGAGTCAGTTGAAAGGCTTAACGTTCCTTTCCAATTAATTCAAGCCATTGCATCGGGTTTGTGTGGACGCATGAGTGATGCCAACTTTGTCAAGTATGGCAGCGATAGTCTTATTTGGATGCTTGCTGACTATTCTGCGAATTTTTCGAATATCATGAGGTGAACGGGTTCGTCTCGTGTTCTTATTACCTCCGTCGAAGAGGTTGTGTTTTCGTCGAGTTTGTCTGTCTCATTGTTGGTCTGTTATTTTGTCTGTCGGTCATCAAAATAACTCAGAGGTTATGGACTGATTTTGGAGCAATATACAGGGGTTGTTAGGTATGTTAGGAGGAACAGATGATAAACTTTTGGTGAAGATCCGCCTATCCCTTTTTGTTTATTTGTCTGTCTGCCTCATTTTATAACTCAAAAAGTTACGGACGGACTTTTATAAAATTTACATTAGTTGTATGTATATCACGAAGAGTAAATGAGCCAAATTTTTGTAATGATCCGTTTGTCACTGCTTTGAATTTTATGCTTGTTAGCACAATAACTGAAAAATTTTAGAACAGATCTTCATGAAATTTGTATGAGTTGTTAGTAATGTTGAAAGACATAAATGATTCAATTTTGGTGCCGATCGGTGAGCAACTGTTCGTTTGTATGTTTGACTCATGTTTGTCACAATGTTTTTTAGTAGCATAACTCAAAAAGTTACGAATGGATCTTTAAGAAAATTGCATAAACTGTTATTACTATCAGAAGTCACAAATGGTTAGAGTTTGTAGTTCACAAAAAGAAAATCATGGTTTCAGACCCAATTGTTGATCAATTTGAATTTTTCGTTACCATTGCCTCGCTTGGCGGAGTATGCGCTTTCAGAGTGCTCTAGTCTTTCTTTAGTGTTGGGGTTCTCCACGTATGAAGACTAATTAAGTTATTGGATCTCTTCCTAGCTCCTTGGCTAAAGTAATGGGAGACACACTTTCTGCAACGCCTACAGCAATATTTTCCAAAGCCGTCAAGACTAATGTCCTTTACTGGGCATTTCTAGAAAATTACAACAGAGATACTCAAAATTGGTTCACAGTACAGAAAAATTAACAAGTTTTACAACATTACAGGCATACAAGCGAAATTCGGTTACTTTACGTACTTCGCTGTGGTTTCTAGAGTACAGACTTCATTATGTTAGATTTACATTACTTGAGATATTAACATAATGTTAACATATTATATTATTAACATAATAATGTGATTTACACTGTTTGCATATCAAGTCTCTTGCACAATGTAGAAAAAATATGACTGAATTATTTTAAGATACTCCACATATACAAGGCTTCTTAAATATTCTTGACAATATATATGTATTTCCCAATATCCAGGGGTAGAAGAATAAGTACGTTTCACAACAGGTCAGTACTCTAACTCACCCACAAAATTAACCTATTGTTATAATTCTCCGAAATACTAGAATAATATTTGGTGCTTAGAAATACCTAACTTTCTACAGGATTTCTGGATTTCTGAAGATCAACTGTAATAAATTATCCTTATAATCCCACCTGAATTGAACGATTCACTTAAAAACTCTACGCAGTAAATCCATACAAAAAACACGCACCTGTATATTATGCATTCTCTATCATTCTTAAAAATTCCATTACAGCATATGATACTCCCAAAATCTAACTTTATTACATTACATAAAAGCTAGCACTAGTGTGTGATCACCTAAAGCTCTATAAAAGAAATAACTCTAATGCCAACGAGCCAGTTTGGAGCACTTCATTACCAACCAATCTAACAGCAACTATATTATTAGTATTCACTGAATAACAATAAATCACTAACGATCACTACAGCCAATGCTGCTTTATAATTCATGCACAAAGACGTCCATCACCCTTATGTTTGTGTTCGGTCCTCATGACAACATGGACTTCCAGCTTCGACAAATCAATCTAAAGCGTTTATCGTTTTATGTAGGTGACGTCTGAAGAGGTATCCACACGTATCCTTGTGTGTCTAGCCTTTTTTTTTAATAACATTAATTGCCAACTATAACAACGCAACCTAAAGCGCCTATTGCTTTAAGTAAATGAAGTCTGCAAATGTTGCCATCGCCCCCTTGTTTCTGGGGGCTGTTTTGTCAGCGATTCCAGCTACGCCAAATCAATCCAAACCGTGCTTATATTATACTAGTGGACCCGTGCGTGAAGAATTCACGCAATAACCTATACGTTTGCCTAATGCCCCTAGGCCGGTGCGGAATCTCCTTTTCTCTTATTTGCTTCTTAATTTTCTTCTTTTCTTCATTGATCCTTTGTCATGGTGTCATCCTTAGGTCTTCTATTGGATAATTAGGTCTTCTATATAGACAGGCAGAAGTAACATATTGAGTAAAATACTCTAGCCAAGATCCTTGACACCAACAAACTTAAACAAAATAGCAGCTTATATACAATGTGATCGCTCGGTAGCAAAGATACCGTTGATACCGTCTTTCCACCTCAAATATCTGTTTCATTTGAGGTGCTCAAATTTTGACCTATGAAGAGAAAACTGCTTCGTCAGAGGAAAACAGTAAGNAGGTCGCCCTATACTTTGCCGTAGATTCGATGTATGGAGAAGCTAATACTCGTACAAATCAGACTAAGCCTTCGATGTCTTCATTGTTGGAATTTCAACTGTCCCTGCTTAAAATACGTTTGCCATCTTCTGCAACCCGGCCTATTTTCTGCCTACCACTTTCAATAGAGCTTGAGAGGATAACCAGAGCCTCCAACCTGGGCTAAATTCCGCCTATCAATTTCGTTAGGAGCGTGACACAGAACATATAAATATATTTATAAACACACGACGGTCATTCTTAGTATTAGATAAAACAAGTTGAAAGAAGCAAAAGCGGTGGTGTCTACCCAACAGTGCGGTGTATGTGTAAATGTGTGTGTGTCAGCACTCCTCGCCTCACGGGCAATGTGGGCAATGTATCATGTGCTCTGCTGTAAGCTGTGGCTTTCCTCCAAGTCTCTGATTTATTGTTTATGAATTAAAGCATCCGAGAGAGAAATACGCCAGACGACGAATTACAAGGTGCTGTCCTAACGTTCCCAGAATAATTAATAATTTAAAATTTCGCCCTATGTGGATCGTATTTACCTTCGTCACCGTTCAAGTAGTCACCCTGGAAGTCGGAAAAATTGTACACAGTTTCCAGCGGTTTGTATGAGCACTGACAGCTTCCTGCAATTTTTTTTCAGGGGTTACTGCCACTTGCGATTCGGCACGAATCTCCTCAACTGTGACAAATCTTTGGTCCTCTAATTTGACATTCATTCTTTGTTATATCATAGGGTGCCAGGTCGAGTGAATGTGGCGGATGAGGAGCAACTGTAATTTTGTTTATAGACAGAAGCTCCTGGTTTATGAATGTGGTGTTTGTGGCCTCACTGGGTCATGATGGAGGATCCAGTTGGTCCTGTGTCATTTTTTATCATTTTCTTCTCACTATTTTTCCCAACCGCCTTTGGATGTTTAATTATGCATTATTGGACTGACCAGCAAGTAAAGACATTTTTAGGAGTAATGGCAGTAGACGGCCATTCTATACGGCACCATCGTCACCATGGTACGGATCAGCGTTTAAACCTCTGAGGAAAGCCACTCCTAGGACAGTTACTCCGTGTTATCATTATCCCTCTTACAAACTAATGTGCATTTCATAATATCAGTCTACCTTCTGCAAATCCATAACAGCAAGAAAAAGCAAATTTTGGAATGGTTGGGTTAGCATAAGTATCTAAAATATACGGTTAGGTTGCTTTAGGAACTAGAGCACTCTGTGAGCGCATACCTCCGCCAAGTATAGCAACTGTAATGAAACATTCAAATTGGTTCTGAAACTACGATTTGCTTTGTATCAACACCAAAATCTTATTATTTGTGCCTTTTTGACGATAATAACACCTTCTGTGAAT
Organism: Parhyale hawaiensis; assembly: GCA_001587735.2. Lineage (NCBI taxonomy): Eukaryota > Metazoa > Arthropoda > Malacostraca > Amphipoda > Hyalidae > Parhyale > Parhyale hawaiensis. The sequence goes on from LQNS02278156.1 coordinate 1,728,359, forward strand.
TTCTTAAAGGTCCGTTCATAATTTTTCGAGTTATGCTGCTAACAAACATTAGTCGTATACACATACAGCTCAACCGAGCATCACCAAAATTTTATTGTTTATGTCTTTCAACATTCCTGACAATTCCTGTGAATAAATAAAAAAAAATCCGTTTATAACTTTTTGAGTTAGTTTACTAACAAACATAAAAAAAACAACACAGAGACAAACAAACAAGAAACGAAAAAACAGATCATCACAAAAGTTTTTGGTCATCTACTCTTCCTATTATACCTAACAACTTGTGTAAATTTCATAAAAACTGGTTCATATTTTTTTTGAGTCATGGCATTAAGAATAAGAGGCAGAAAACAAACAAATGTACGGATCTTCACCAAAAATTAATCATCATTCCTCTTGACATACGTAACAATCCCTGTATATTACAAGATCAGTCCATAACTGAGTTATCTTGGTGACAGACAGTCTCGATGAAAACATAACCTCCTTGGCGGAGGTAAAGCTTAGGAAAGGGTAGGCTAGCTAAGATAAAGTTGAATCAGCTTTTGTTGGTTAAGTTAGGTTACGTTAGGTTAGGTTAAGTAAGGTAAGGTAAAGATATTCTAGTCTTCGTTACATTAGGCTTCTTAGCAATCTACTGTTGACGTTGTTAAAGATAAATCATTTATTTTACAAAGTAACTTATGCAACTGGTAATACAATGTAATTTTCCTAAACATGCTATGAACAGGCATCAATATGAATGGGGCACCTGTAAGTCGGGTAATCTTCTCAAGAGATAATTGGAGGCCTAATATGCCTAGCGCAGAAACGCCTTACGTATACAGTAAGCTAAGGCGTTACTGTATTTCTCGTATTACTATAAATATCGGAGTTCTAATTATCCTAAGGAAGAAATTATCCTAGGTGGTAATTGTTCTAGGGAGTAGTTGTTTGCGCGGGTAGTCATCTGATTGCGATATTTACACACCGGGGTAATTGCCGTTTAATTGTTGTTCACATTTATTGAAAAGCGATCGTTTTCACACCACAGGTGGCCCGGAATCATTTATCTGTACAGAAACTGTCCGAAGAGGCCATTCATTTTTCACTTAACAAGTTATCTGGCAATTTTTTTTTTTCGATACATGTAGTCAAAGCGACATTTTCCCTGCTTTGATTTATTTCAATAGGTTTGAAGCTGGCAAGTTTGGTAAAGTACATTATTGTTATTGTTATTCTTGAATTTTTTACCATTTGGCAGGTGACTTTTTAATTTTCCCTTCTTAATTTTGATACAAAGTATCCGTCGCCTCTGACTAAAAAAAAAAAAAAACTTAAGTAAATTCCTATGCAATCAGCATTCTCAAGTTCTCATCAATCATTAAGTACCTTCACCAAGGAGGTTACATGTCGGTCTAGTATACTGTTTGCCTTTCACCGAGATAGCTCGAAAAATTATGACGAATCTTTATGAAATTTACAGGAATTGTTAAACATGTCAGCAAGTACAGATGAATAACTTTTGTTGGAGAACCGTTCTACCGTTTGTCTGTCTGCCTATTTTACTCGGCAACATTACTCAATAAGTTATGGACGGATCTTCAAGAACTTTGCTTGACGACTAGTTGGAAACTGTATGAAGAGAGGCTGGCTAATTTTTTTTGTGTTCATCTGTTTGTCCGTTTTTATCTACATGTTTGATTTCATGTGTGTCAGCAATATGACCCAAAAAGTTATAAACAGATCTTTATGAAACTTTTAGGAATTGTTAGAAATGTTAAATGACAAAAATGGCTAAATTTGGGTGATGATCGGTTAGTCCACCTGTACGTTTGACTAATGTTTGTCATGATGCTTGTCCGAGCATAACTCGAAACGTTATAGAAGGATGTTCATGAAATTTGTGGGAGTTGATGGAAATGTTAAAAGGCGAAAAATAACCAAGCTTTGGTGATGATCGGTTCATACGTCAGTGCGTTTGACTATAGGTTTGTCATCACTTTTGTTAGAATATAACTCAATAAGCTACCGACGGAGCTTCAAGAAATTTACAAACTGTTATTTATGTCAAAATGCACATATGACCAAATTTTAGTGAAGTTAAAAACTCTGGTTTCAGGATTAATTTATTTTTTGCTAACACTGCATTGCTTGGTGGAGGTATGCGCTATCGGAGTGCTCTAATTTTAATAATATTGATTGAAATGTTTAATATTTATTTTAGTCTTTCAGAAGGCAAATATCTTTTGAACATTCGCAAAAAGGTAAACGGGGCTTATCATTGCTTTGATAATTTGGTAACATTCTATTTATGCCGTAAAATCATGTGACAGTAACCACACTTCTCTTCCAGGCAGTCGAATGCGTAACGGACTTTTATCTTAGGAACTGCTACATACTGATTTAATCCTATATTTTTTGGGGAAAGTCATATGTTAAGTCATTAATTGCATTGTATTAGAACTTTCCTCGTTTTCTTACGCTACCAATTTCAGTCATGATTTTGAAAAACATCTGTTGCCACCTGGTTTTACTGTCCGTTATGCTTGCAATTCCTAGTACACCCAAGGAGTTCACTGGTAGTGCAGACGTTCATCTGCTGGGTGAGCAAGTTCAGTGGACAACTATTAGGGGCACAAAATGTGAGTACTCATCTTTTTATTTAAGTTGAAATAGGTTTTTTGAGCATCTTTGCCACTCATACGTTGCAGATTAAAATTAAGAAGACATTAGTGATTTTTCTAAACAAGCAAACGACTACTGCACAGCCTATTTCAATAACGCACAAAACAGTACTCAATATTCGTCAATAATGTTATTCTGATAACGGAATATTACGACGAGCATATTTTCCTGAGATCTATTTAAATTTTTACCATATCATAGTGCACTAAGACCAATAAATAATGGTAAATTCAGCTTTCATAATTGAGTCCGTTGATTAATGGTTGTGCAGGTCTCAGTCCAACAAATGTAATTCGATTATTATTCATCTTGAAGAAACTGTCAACGACACGAAAACCTTTGATTTTTAACAGAGCAATCAGCCTGCTAAAAATGTATCTTTAGAAACTGGTTTTCGGCATATAAAGTAGTGGAAATAATTGTAAGATACTAGGAAATTTTATTCATAATTTCATGAATATCAGCTAAAAGTTCATAAAATTTCCATCAACGTAAGTAATAAACTAGAAATCAATTAAAATACATTTATTTATTAGGCAACCCTGTCAGAAAATTATTATAGGGTTGGCTCAAAAGTTATTTTTGTGTGTGCACACTTGGACAAAATTAAATGAATGAACGTTTCGGACAAATATGTCCATCACCTGCAAAAGTCGGAAAACAGAAAATTTGGAAAATATTCAGTATAATAGTTTTAATTTCACACTATTCATAGATCTTCAATAAAACCTAATTCTACAAAGGACCGGTTACGAACAGCGGTGTTGCACTCTGCATGTTGTTCAGTTCTGGCTTAGTTTGAAAAATGTAAAGTGATTCTGTGATACGTAGGTTATGACTACCCTTAGCTGAAGCTAGAATATTGAAATCGTCTATTGAAATGTTGCTATTGCATTGAATGGCATGATCATGAATGGAGGGGTGAGAAGGGGCACATATAAGGACCGACCGGTCCTGGAGCTGACACCTCTATGCTCGGAAACTCTGGTACAAAGGCTACGTGTTGTAGAGCCTACGTAGCGCTTTCCACATTTGGAACAACAATAATTGTACACCAGAGACGAACGTATAGGGTCAGGCAGGCGGTCTTTATAATGAAAGAAGAAACCAGTTTTGTTGCATTGATCACTCTAATCTGCACCGCACCTGATATCAGACGACCATGAACCAACTACCAAATAGTGAATTATCAGATATGCACCTGTTTTACGGCATGGCTAACTGTAATTGCAGGAGAGCTGCCAGAATGTACAGAGACAGTTTTCCAATGCCATCTCCTGAAACGTTCGCAGCCATACATCGGAGATTGCGTGAAACCGGTACAGTCTGAGTTGCACGACCTGAAGTAAAGTGCAGTAGTCCGCCGATTAAGTGAATCGCACTACTGAGCTTTAAGTCAACGTGCCTTTAAAAATAAACATTTTCGGATATGCATGGATAGAGTAAAATATGGTTATTTTATTGCAAGGAACCTATAGTTTCATTTTTGGAAAGAATTTAGGAACACCCGTCATATCCATAACGCAGAATTTTTCATGGGCAGCCCGCTCAGTCTGTCGCTAGCAAATATTTTCCTATGTCATCATGAAACTCTTTGGCTTAACGATTGCCCTAACGACTTCAAACCGATCCACTACAGTCGCTATGTAGATGATACCTTCTTAATATTTAGGAATCAAGCAGACTCTGATTTATTCCTTGAATATCTAAATAGTAAACATCAAAATATCAAGTTCACTGCCGAAAACCAGTCACATAATTCTTTAGCTTTCCTAGATGTTTTAGTAACCAACAACGA
>LQNS02278156.1:1733439-1764176 GCA_001587735.2 Parhyale hawaiensis
CATTAAAGATTTTATTAGGTTTTTGAAAATGGGAGAAGTATCCCGAAACGTCAAGTTTTAATTATTAGTTCGTGTCGACTTTTTCAATTTTATAATTTACCAAAGGATAGTAATTTTAAGCAGAATTTTTCATTTCAGCTATCGCCAATAATTGTCTACATATGTATCTATAATTCATATATTTAATTTCTGTGCTTCCTGCCCTGGTCTGTTTTGGTTCGTAATCATTGTCGGCATCAGCTTTCGATCGTGTCGGCCATCAAGCGTTTAAGTCAGCTGTTAACGGCTTTTGCTGAAGTTTCCTTATCTCAGCGTTCAGGGCTTCCCGGTATTGCATGACGCTTCATTTGGGCTTCACTACCACGTCCGTAGTGGCCCGAGCGTGAAGTTTTGAAATTCAGAATCCAGAAGAAGTATTATTTAAGTTATCTTCAGCATTATGATTCTAATGGGTTCTTAAAACTCGTTATAGCGCTCACTTGAAATAACTGAATTATATCTCTACGTGTTTTACAGGCGCTTGTTACCGAGAATGTACCAGCTCACCGACCTGCACAGCGGTCACCGCCCACCCATACGACGACAAGGGCGTCCCCAGGTTCAGCTGCTTCTTTGCTACGTCGAAACTTATCTACAGGACGGGTCTTTGGCCCTCACCAGGGTCTAAGACTTGGCTCAGGCGTAAGTAAACCTTGGAAATGATGTACGAGTTTCACACGAAACAAAAATGGTAAGCTCTATTCGGAAGGCTCTACGAAATTACCCGAACGGAGGCATGCAAATTCTGTTAATTTACAAAATTCACGCGGAAAATATAAATGGTCCCTCTATTGTAGGGGATGGCTTAAGCGCAGTGAGGTAAACTTCATCACTTTAGCCACTACTGAAAAGCAGTAGGTAATCTGGTTTCCAATAGCTTTAGGAAATTGTTCAGACTTGTTAAAATAAATTCAGTGAATCTGCGAGCTTCACGATTGAGAAATACACTTCTACCAGACTCCTTAACATGCCTACGAATATCAACAACACACAAAATTATGCTGCTCTACGATGTTCACGCAAAAGTATGGTATTCGAAGATTTCTACCAACTTCTGCTGAAGAAATTTTGTAAACTACTCTTTTCTGGCAGATTATATCCGTAGTAGCCTATATGAGCTACAATCGCAGCCCCATGGTATAACTGCCGTTGACGCTTTTGACGTATTTCTTCAAAACTGCGAGAAAATACCAGTTAATTAAAGGAACCTACCCTATGTTATAAATATTATAATTAGGGGTCAGTTTTCAATTGGTGAAATATACTTTGCACAACTGAAAGCAGTTTCATTAACTCCAGCATATTCTGTTTTCCCTTTTGCTTATCCAAATGATCCTAAAGATATAACTTTTTTATACACAGAGCAGTTGCTCTTCGTCCAAGCATTTTGTCTTACGAAAATCTCTGAGTTGCATCATTGATCCTCTGCTGTGACTGTTGACATAGGAACCTGTGCTCGAACTTTCTTGAATGGCGCTGTGTTCAAGTACTGCTGTTTCCATAATATCTCAAGAAAGTAACTAATTTGGGTCGTGTACAATTGAGCAGGGAAGTTAAGCAAATGAGGCTAGAAGTTTCCGTAGCCGCTATGGCGAAACGCAACCCAAAGGCATTCTATAAATATGTAAATGAAAGACGACTCAAAAAAGAAACCATAGGTCCGTTCAAACGACCTGACGGTGAAATCACCAATAGTCTAAGAGACAAAGCCACAATCCTGAACGACAATTTCTCCTCTGTATTTACTGTTAAAAATGTTACGCATATTCCTGAACCAGCACCGATGCAAGTTGCTCCAATTAACACCTGTATTTTCACAGAAATCGAGATCCTTCAAGAACTCACCCACCTAAATGTGTACAAATCCACCGGCCCAGATAATCTTACTCCCCGTGTACTACGGGAAATGGCTCCATTCATCGTGAAGCCACTGCTCGAAATATTTAATCGCTCTCTAAGAACAGGAGAAGTTCCGCAGGATTGGAAACTAACTAATGTAATACTGATACATAAGAAGGGGGATAAGAAGAGCCCCAGCAACTATCGACCAATCAGTCTTACTTCGGTCGTCAGCAAAATCATCGAACGCCTTTTGAAAAAGCGCCTCACTGATCACCTGAAAATGCAGCAGCTCATATCCGACACTCAACATGGCTTCCGAAATGGTAGAAGCTGCTTAACAAACCTACTGGACTTTTTCTTAAAAGTTACAGATATTAAAGATGAAGAAAAGGGTGTGGACCTTGTGTATCTAGACTTCCAAAAGGCTTTTGATAAAGTCCCCCATCACCGGCTAATGAAAAAATTGGAAGCCCATGGCATCCAGGGTGACTGTTTACGATGGATCAAGGCATGGCTTACTGGTCGGCAGCAGTGAGTGAAGCGTGAAGGAGAATCAAGCGACTGGACACAGGTTTCATCAGGGGTTCCACAAGGTAGCGTGCTTGGCCCACTTCTGTTTTCAATTTACATCAGTGATCTCGATCTTAACATTCATAGTAAAATCAGTAAATTTGCAGATGATACAAAACTATGTGTTGAACAAATCCGGACCCTCACGAGAAGCGACTACCAGTGGGCCCTCACTCCCTGTCGGGCCTCACACGCCGGAGAGCAGCATACACGGAACCCGGCAGACTAAATGGAGACCGCGAGACCACGGACAACTGTCTCAGAGCTTATAAGGTTTTCTTCATTGTATCCCGCCTTAAGCTTGTGCGTCGCTAGCTAGATTTAGTGCTAATAGCTTTCATGTCTCTCTAATACAATAAGATAGGAGTTCTAAAAACTCTCGAGCATACTACATCAGATGATTGTGTTAAAAGGCTGACGTTTAGCCTAGAGAAATTTCCGCGTAAGAAAAGCCAGACCACATGTTTTCAGGGCTGCGCACAAGCACAGTGCAGGCCAAAGTAACTGTATAACTTCCTCGTCGCGGTGCATATAAGCACGGGTCCAGCAATAGCCTGGGTCTTTCGCGCCTCATCGTTCTCGACACGAGCTAAGGACCCAGCTGCAGCCCGTTACCACTTTCATATTATCTTTGCGCCAGTTCTCTTAATTCTTGATAAATCTGAACTTATAGACAATTGTAAAACTTACGAACTCCGCACAACATACTTACTATCAATTTTACCTTGTACCTTAAATCAGCAGTTCTTTCCGTATTTCATAGTCAGCATTTAGAATAGACTCCCTTTCGATGTTGTTAGGGCAGTCAGTTAACGCGTTTAAAAATTGTCTTGACATACATTGGAAGAGACATCCTCCACAGCTAAGAACTCCTTCTCCACGAATCGCAAGCACTCAACGGCCAAAGCTTCCCAGGCCATTTTAAGCTAACTTCGTCTCACTTCCGCTCCATCTATATATTTAAGCTCCGCATATCAGCGGCCATCGATCATGCTTGCGGGCATTCATGACAATCGCTTTGGCGTAGATTCTTCTCCTCCTTCTTTTTTATCTCTCCATTCTTTTTTCTCTTTCGTCTTTCATTTTTTCTCCTCTCGTTTCTCCATTCCTCTACATCCTACTAACATAATGGAAATAGCTCATAGAGGGCCGGGGTGTAAGTCCTGGTGTCTCTTTGGGAATGGGCCTTTTGGTTCGTCTACTGCCCCCTATCTAATCTAATCCAAAACTTCACACAGGTACTCTGGCTTAGATTTGTTGATTCAGGTTTCAGTCGTTGCCTTTTAATCAGTTACATGCAAGACTTCCATGAACTTAGTCTGGGTCTGTATTTTGAGATTATCGGGCTACTGATAGCATCGATAGGGCGATTTACAGTGACGATGCTAATGTTCTAATCTGCATTTCCGAACCAGTTAAGTCAAGTGGGCTTGACTTAAATTGACTTTCAAGACCCAATCGAACGCGCTTTTGCTTATGCTACTCTAAAGTTCGTGCAGTGCATGTAAATACATACAAAAAAGGGGTTTACAAAATTCAATTGCAGATGAAATACGAATGCATTGGGTTACAATGCTCTGTGGTAATAATGCATGGTTAAATTATGCCATTTGCTAACTCTAATAGGACTAATTTCCCAAATTTATAACAAACAGAGTCGTGTAAATCACAATAGAAAAAAAGAACGGAACGAATGACTCAAGTTGTATAGAATATCTGACAGTCAGTTTAGTGCGATAATAAATAAAGGGTTGGTGATGTTCATTCGAAGAGCTGGAGAACATGGTACAAGTTATTTATACTGTTTGACTAGTCTATGATGATGACGGAGAAAGTATGGATTCCTATGCCTTCAACAGACTCTAAGCGAGTGATTCCCACTGCTGAATCATATACTGTATTAATATATTCAACCCCTATTGGTTCATGACGCTTGAAGCTCCCAGGACCACATTTGTCCGGTTTCAGGGAGTAGGTAACGCACCTATGTGAGTGGGAGCTCAAGCGTGAACTTTTAATAATAATAATAATAATCTATTTACAGTGGAAATGTGTATGTTAATATATAGTCACATTATACATTACAAGTAACAGGAAGTTTAACTGTTACTATCGTCACCACTTAATATCACTCTGTATCAAGGAAAACTTAGTAGTTCAATAACGGCGAAACCATAAGATTACTTCAGTTATTAAAGTTCGCTTGTAATTCACTTTTCAAATTATTTCAGCTTTCCTAAGACTTGTAGGGCAGTCACACTTCAACTTTTTAACACAATGGGGTAATAAAACTTTGTAGCCGCATACAATACTGTATTAAAATGCGTCACAATTAACGTTTCGGCCAGGGTACTTTGGTCATCGTCAGGTTCTTGGAACTGAAAGTTCGAAGTTTGTCATCTGTAAAAATAAACGAAAAGTAACCATATGTCTCATAATGATGTTAAACCGGTAATCTTTCAAACTTGATATTCACGAAAAATTCATACTCAATCCTTTTATTGCACAGAATGAACAGGTAGAGGGAGGCATATATGTACTAGTCTAGTTAGCTACTATATCGAATACAGAACCATGTCTTATCCTGCAAGTGTACACCACGATAGTTACAAACAGAATGATTATTGCCCGCTGGTGCTAACCTTTTTGTATTTCCACTCTTCGAGATTGTCATCATTCAGTACACTTTTAAGAAATGGGAAGCTTGATCGCACTTTACGTTAATATATGAATTTTCTTGCTTTATTATGATAGCTTCAGCAATTTTCAAGTCCATCATGTTATAGATGCTGAATGATATTGAAAAACTGTTTATTAAAGTCTTTGCTCGGGGGATATTCATATGGTGTTCGTAAGGGTAATGAAATTTAATATTGCTCGGGCTGTACCTATACTGCTTGCATAGCTTTGACAGGGCATTCACCGTGTAACTTAAATAAAGCGAGTTAAAGCGCTCCTCGGTGCACTCGAACTAGTACACGACACCTGCCCTGTCTGCGGTCGGCTCGGCTGGCCTGGTTGAAACACAAGAACCGAATTTTGATGGTAAGAAACACAGACTTATTTTTACAGATGTTCTATCGTTAGTGGATTTCACGTGGCGATGTATGACACTCTTCAGAGCTTTCCGGTTGGTTTCGGAAGTAGAAATGTTGCCTAGTTGCACATAAAATGAAATAAAATTTTCTTTTCTATTCTATTACTATCGGTAGTGAAACTTTGACGTACATAATACTCTGGAGATTATATTCTCAACCATCGCTTTCAAATATCCGGAATTTTCATGACTGCTTTCGTGGGTCTTACGCTCTCAATATCCAAAAACAACAAAACATTAGTTATTGCATCATATCGCTCATGGTAGACTTAATTTATGGAAGATACGTTACACATTCCATACATTCAACTCATCGCAATCGGCATCATTTAAAACATTCTCTGCAATATTGCTGTGAATAAGAAAGATACCACTTATGAATAGGTACATAGTTAGAATTTATTAGTAAGCATGCTGTAAGAAAACTTTTATAACCAAATATTTTCGTCATATATGTGTTCCTCATATCAGAAAAGACCTGGAATGAATTTTTCACCCACGAATTCGTGCACTATCATCATTTACTCTAATTTCAGGTTATTCGTGCCCAAGCCCATTCATCGAGGTGTACGCAGTGGGTTGCCTGCTGGTGGGCGACAAAGAAACCGACTACGATGTGGCCCACCTGACGTGCCCGGCTGGGTCTACTCTCTACGTTCCTGAGTCCGACGAATCTTTCTACCGCCTGCTGAGCATCCTACGTCACGATACGTTGCTGGTACCTGCTACTGAAACTGGTAGGTCGAGTGACGCGCTATGTTGAGAAAATGGAAAATCAGTAAAGTACGCCACATATCTATGTATAGGCCCAATTTCCCCTGAATACCATGCGTTATCCTGGTCTCCATTTACGATTCAAAAATTATCTCAAGCGTAGGGTTAAAAAAGTGTATAATCGAGACCCCTATGAAAACAAGTATATTGTATTTTATAAAACTTAAAGGGTTAATTTGCTATGCACCTTAATCTCTCGTAGTTAACCCAATAAATGAATACTCTTCTTGAAAGGGTTAAATTACTTATGTTATCTATACACCGCTTAAGGTCACGGTGTCTGTAAATAAAAATAAATATTTTGAGCATATAGTATGTGTATGGCGGAATGTAGCACAAAGTATCTTGTTCTTAACGAACGATGAGCAAATTAAAGCAAATGTAAGTTATATTTTTAACTGAACATTGCATACATATATCACAAATACTTAGTCGTACTCGAGGCCTTGAATTATCCAAGAAAGCAGCTCACTGTTTGACCATTTCTTAGTTAAACTCGCTGTATGGCGGAGCACTTGGGGTCGTGGAGACTTGAGGTTTAGCTCTGACAGCACCGGCCTGCGGTGGTGCCTCGCTCTGTATAATTTCCTTGTTCTATTCGAAGAACTACCTTATGTTTGTACATAAATGAATATAGTGTTACTTCTATATTTAAATGAATATTTTCACGAATTTTTAAAACAGTTTTTTTGAAAGAGTTAGACTCGATTTAATATCATTAGCATCAAAGACAATAACTCAACTAAATATTACTAATGCAGGTTTGTTGCTACCAAAGAACCAAGGTAAAATACAAAAAGTTCTTTATCTGTCAAGAAGCCAGTAATGACGTTCCTCTTGTAGCAAAAGAGTACAGAGTCGTAAGGAATCAGTTTGTTGAGTATCAGTATACCAAAGGTTTGGTCATTTTTACTCTAGAAGGAGCAAAGTTTGTAATCGAATTGTCTTCGAGCTGGTGCACATCACCGTGAAGCGTTGTGATATCAGATGCAGAATATCTTAAATACCCAAATAGCAGAGGTGACTTCTTTTAACGATTAAGGTCTGTCCACCAGTCCCGGCACAGTCCTGTACTTTGCGTAGGCATGAAAAAGTTCCACTATTGGATGAATCTATAGTGGAATCAGTGAAGCCATACCTGTGTCAACAAGCCACGTTCTTTAAAAAAAATGGTACACTGGAACAAAAATCAAGCTCTGCTATCATCAGAAACAAAGAGAATAAACGAATGAGGCCTATACGCCTGCCCCCGCCCATCAATAAATAAATAAATAAATAGATAAACACCGTCAGAGTCAACATTCGTGAAAGCGGAATATGAAGGCGTGACTATAAAATTATTTCGTTTTTTTCATTACGGTAGTTGATGTTGAAATGTTTGCAGTAGAAACCGCAGAATTTCAGTCGCATATTTCCTATTAGGTACAGCAATGCCACGAGATCACACACCCCTACTAGGGAATTCCCATGCACTAGTTCGCACTGCAGTCAAAGCTCGCTGGCTCCAAACGAGTACACAGTTGCAGTTCACCAAAGATTATCAGAGCTATGACTTCAGAGACGGAGAGCTCATGCGATAACTGAAAACCCCCTCTCCACTGGCCGTCCCCGTAACTACCAGCAAGTGACTGCCAAAAATTCTGGCTCTGTGTGCGATCTCGTGTACCATCGAGTGCAAGCTCAACACCCTAACAACCTATAACTGTAGTTAAAAAAATTACAAACTAGAGCACTCTGAGAGCGCAAACTTCCGCTAAGGAAGACAATGGTAACGAAAAACTCAAATTGGCTCTGGAACCATGATTTTCTTGGTATTATTTCCAATATCTAATCATTTGTGCCTTTTGACAGTATTAACAGTTTCTGCAGTTTTTTTGAACATCCGTTAACAACTTCTTGAGCTATGCTACTAACAAACATTATGACAAACATAAGTTAAACATATAAGCGAACAAACGGATCTGTACCAAAATACAATAATTTATATCTTTTAATATTATCAACAACTCCTGTAAATTTCATAAAGATCCGTTCCAAACTTTTTGAGTTATTGCACCAACAAACATTACGATAAACATAAGTCAAACATACAAACGAAACAACCGATCTGCAATCTGCACCAAAATTTAATCTATCATGTCTTTTAACATTAGAAACAAATCCTGTAAATTTCATAGAGATTGACTCAAAACTTTCTGAGTTATGCATACTGCTAACAAACATTGTGACAAACATACGTCAAACATACTAACGAACCAACTGATCTACACCAAAATTTAATTATTTATGCCTTTTAACATTACTAACAACTCCTGTAAGTTTCATAAAGATCCATTCCAAACTTTTTCAGTTATTGTGCTTACAAGCATAAAATCAAACACAGCAACAAACATACAAACAAACAGATCATCACAAGAATTTGGTCATTTACTCTTTTTGATATATCTACAATTCATGTAAATTTCATTAAAATCTGTCCATAACTATTTGAGTTTTGACATTGAGAAGAATGAGGCAAACAAACAAACGGATGGACGGATTTTCACTAAATGTTAATTATCTGTTCCTCCTAACATACCTAACAATCCTGTAAATTTCATTAAAATCTATCCAAAATTTTTGTGTTATCTTGACAGACAAACCCGACGAAAATATAACCTCCTTGGCGGAGGTAACTAGAGAGCACTCTGAGAGCGCATACCTCCTCCAAGCAAGGCAACGGTAACGAAAAATTCAAATTGATTCTGGAACCACGATTTTCTTTGTATCAATACCAAAATCTAATCATTGTACCTTTTGATGTCATTAACAATTACTGTAATTTTCATGAAGATCCGTTCATAACTTTTTGAGTTTGCTGCTAACAAACATAAGTCAAACACACATACTGACCAACCGACCATCACCAAAATTGAATCATTCATGTCGTTCAACATTAGTAAAAACTCCTGTAAACTTCATCAAGATCCATCCATCACTCATTGAATTGTGGTGCTAACAAATACAAAATCAAACATAGCCCAAAAATTTGGCCATATACTCTTCGTAATATACCTAACTACTCATATAAATGTCACGAAAATCCGTAAATTACTTTCCGAGTTATGGCATTAAGAAAAAAAAAAAATAAGCAAACAGACAACAAACAGACAGATGAACGGATTTTCACCAAAAGTTATTCATCTGTTACAATTAACATGCCAAACAATCCCTGTGAATTTCGTACAGATCCGTTTATAACTCTTTGTGTAATCTTGGTGGCAGACAAAGAGACAGACAGACAAAGAGACAGACTAACGCGACAAAAACATAACCTCCTCGACGGAGGTAATTAGAGCAAGCTCACTCTCCAGACATTACACCAAAGTAATTTGAAATACGAGGGATGGGATTGAACGGAAATTTTATTCAGCATGAATTCGTTGAAACAATGTGCATGATTGCATATCATGTTTATTTTACAGTGATCAACCTGTGGAGCGGTCTTTACAAAGTCGACTCTCAGTGGATGTGGCTGGATGGAAGAGAGGAGACATCTGTCCCGGGGGAGAGGTTATGGGGTGCGATGGAACCAAGCTCGAATGAAGACATTGCCAGGATTTACGTGAACCGTGAAGACGACAGGCAAGGATATTACGGCATGGAAACGGGCTGGTTCACTTTCAGGAGCCTCTGCGAAGTGAAGACCCATCAACCACTTCCGTAGTCTACCAACTTTAGGCCCTTCTTGCTTTGTGTCTACACACAAACGACTCTGTGAAATGAAGATTTGTTCACAGGTTTTGCAGGTATATATATATATATTGTCCATAACCCCAGATATGTGACCAACAGCAGAAGCCTCTACAATGTGAAAAACCAGTCAACCGATTCCGTAGTCAATCAATTTCTGACAGCCGCTGCTTGACATATATCTAACAAGAGACTGTGATGAAGAGGTCCATTACCCGGTTCTGCAGTAAATCTGCTTACGTTATGTCCTGCTTTATGTCATACAGAAATAGCTTCGTGAAGTGGTAAGCCACCAACCGTTTCCTTATTGAATCAGTTTAGGTATTTTTTGCTTCAGTTCTAAGAAAAGCCCCTGCGTAAAGGAGATCCGTCAACCTTTTCAGTTGCTTAGGAAATTATATCAACCTTGTTTCCCGTCAAGTTTCGTAAAGTAGAACAGCCTATGTATGGTGCTGAACGATGAATTTCAAACGTATCGGAAGTCGGAAGGAAGTTTGTCAGCAAATTTTGTATTGCAGAAAAGTGTGGCATTTCATATTAGTTTCAAGAGGAGTCACTTCTGCACCGCATGAAATTATGTACAATGACGTCTGCTTTACATTTAATTTGGAGATTATCTGCTAATAAGAGATTCAT
This sequence comes from Parhyale hawaiensis, assembly GCA_001587735.2. Taxonomy (NCBI): domain Eukaryota; kingdom Metazoa; phylum Arthropoda; class Malacostraca; order Amphipoda; family Hyalidae; genus Parhyale; species Parhyale hawaiensis. The sequence continues at coordinate 1,744,130 of LQNS02278156.1, forward strand.
TAGCCGATTCTCTATTAAAAGGAAATATAAACATTATTGCTTCTGGTTTGGCAGCTAGAGCCTCGCGTAAAGTGGGAACTCTGCTGCATATCACTCGCCATCTTGTTTATTTAAAGCATCAAATCGTAAAAATACTCAAAATTGTAAAAGGAAATTTTACGCTCCCATATTTTGGACTCAAAACACAGCAGCGATGCTATAAATTTCGAATCAATAATATCCTATATAAAATCCAGATCATGAAATAATGGCGAGCGTTCACTGACACATGAAAGTTCTCGGTCATATAGTTCGAGACTCTGGAATTTTTGGCTTAAAAACGATTTCGTTAGGGAAAAGAAAGCTGGGCTCATCCTGAAAACTTAAAAAGTAAATTGTTACAAACGTGATACCATGGGCCCGTATTATCCTATTTATCAGTGTACGTTATATACGTAGATTTATACTTATCCTGTGTCTGTATGTATGTAATCGTATATTCGTCTTTTTGCACAATTCTACTGCGTCTGTTTTTGTGTGCAAAGGCTGGTCTTCATCTTGTAGTAGGAAATGGGACGGCACTGAATATCTACAAAGAATTGAGCTAGAAGAAACGTCGAATTCTGATGATTAACAGACTGCAGATTTTATCTTGCTCGAAAAAATATCGTTCTTAGCTGTGGCCGGGTGTGACACACATACTATTCATCTGCTTGTGCGGTCGTTCGTCAAAAATGCAGACAAATTTGTTTCGAATCACCTTTTATTGCTTACGCTCATAGTTGCCCTTCCACTTGAGAGGACACAGGGCTCGTGATTTAAAAATATATAAATAAATAAAATCATGGAGAACAGCCGTTTGAATTTCAGTAAAGAAATGTCGTCCACCGGCTCGTACTGCCCAAAACACAGAGGCTGAACACTAAGTTTTGCTTCTGGAATTAGATACAAACTTGTGACATTGTTATTTGAACATCGGGCGAATACATGTAGGTGATGTAGAACTTCAGCACGTCTACTGTGATGTGTGTAGGCGCACAGCGATTCAGGCATAAATTACCACGTGTGTCCGTGTTTGTGCGCGCCTATAATGTTGTACTCATTTTGTAAAATTAAGGATATATATTGAAGCTCAGATACTATTATAGAACGGAAGAATGTACAGAAAGCTGTAGTGCAAGGTAGACATCACCTCGCTGACAGTTATGCTACCATGTTATTATAATTGTTTCAGATGCTATGGTTGGCCGAGTCAGTAATAATAATTACTTTGCTTATAGGGTTTTGCTAGACGTTACAATAACCCCATGACGCTACTAAAACATTTAAAAATATTTTCTAAACTTAGAAATGTTATATAAAATGCGGAACTGACGCGTAATCAGCATTTTGCTTATATAATGATACAAGATGGCAGGGACGCTTCGATCCTTTCATCGGTTCTATTCAATCATTTCACTGACTGCATCCACACCCAACTGAACGCAGTTGGGTGTGGGGTGCCACAATATCGGCCAAAATACTAGCGGCAGTTAACAATTAAAAAGCGATTGCTTAACTATTATGAGCAAAATTTCAACTATCATAGTTAGCCGACTACAAAAATAAAATTCAATACGAGACATTTATTGATCACATAATTCGCTCATTCTTTGCCTCTTTCATAGAAATAACTACTAAGCATCGTCTATGGCGGCAGAGTGCAGTAATATTCCACAGCTATGATTCACGGTACGTGTGCGTATACATGCTCGTGTAGCTGTGTTTGAGAAAGCACAGAAGTAAAATTTAATGCTATCCTTAATGCCAGTATTCCAATAATAGGTACAAAATAATTTAGATATATTAGCTCATCAACAAATAACACTAAAATATTAAACACTAATATCATAATATAATACGCACTTAGATAGCATGATAACAAATATAATACATAATGCTTACTACACTAGACTAAGCTTTGAGCAACACTTGTGGTCAGGGTTGGCTGGTTTAAACCAACTGGTTTACACCAAATAAAAAAAAAACATGGCTTAAACCAACAACAACAACAAAATGTTTTTTGGGGGGTTTATTCTGTTTGCTCGGTTGTTATTCATCAATATTGTAAAATGAAAAGTTTCACTTCTAGAAATTATTAAATTTCAGTTACACAACTAGAAGGATGAGTTAAAGTGTTTCTATATAGGAATCCGTTTGACTGCTAGGACAATTAGGGTGAACTATTGTTTATGTTTATTAAAAAATCTATATCCTATTGAATTTTGTGTTATTTCATATCAGAGATGCATTTCTAATTAAATTCTGGTATGCTTGCAGCTACTGAAAATTAGAAGTAGTACGGTAGTTAAAGTTTCAATTAGATAGCTAGTGAGCTTATGAGAAGGATGCAGCCATATCACCATTTCATTTTCTTTAGTTCAATACTCTGTTTATAATTAGCTAGTAGCTAGCCATTTCAATTGAGTTTTCTTTTTATTTTGAAGTGTTTTTCAAAAGATTTTATAGCTATTTCACTTCCTTCAGTTAATTACTCTGTTTTTAATTAGATAGTAGCTAGCTTGTAATTTCAAGGGTTTTCAAGTTTTTCAAAGGATTTTACTTTGCAATAATTATAAATCATAGCTTCTCTCCAGTTTTGATATTAAATGTAGCCATGGCGAGTACAGGTTCTCCGCTATCTGCTTTTTCTTAACCCATTTTCTTTAAGTCTTCTTCTACAATAGGAAGTTGAAATCAAGCGACTAAGATTTTTGATGATTAGCTGACTACATGTTTACAAAGCAGAAAACTCTTTAAATGTTGGATAAGATTCCTAGAACTAGAAAAAAGAACAAAATATAAAAACAAATGAACATAGAAAAAAAAGAATTTTTTTTTTTGTTTTAACGAAAAAACAGGGCTTTTGGTTTAAAGAAAAAATTTGCAGGTTTTTGCCAACTCTGCTTGTGGTAGCACATTTACGGTCGAACGAGCAAGGAAAGAGCAACAGTTAATGGAAGTACAAAACCATTGAAGAAAGAAGCAGGCACTTGAAGTGAGGTGTAAATGCTTAATAAAATATAGGTGCGATCCAGTTGAAGGCATGCATTGTATTATCCAATTCTCCAGTACTTAAACCTAACAATAAAAATACACCTCAACCCTTTTTTAAGACCAACAACACCTACAATCTCTTCATCCGACAAATCAAATGCGAGAAATCGCCTAAAAGCTGAAAAAGCAATAATGTACCTGTCATACCAGAGAAAACATAAACAAATTTCTGCTTACCATAACGAATACAGGTCAGATATGTTTAAAGAATGATAATACCAAATATTTACCGGGCACTAAGTTGAACGCACAACAATGCATCCTTTATCGTATACGTATATTCAAACAAGCCATCCTAATATATCAACTGTAAGAACCGTGCATATTTATTGTTTACGAGAGTGCCCGCGCTGTCAATAATGACAGCGAAGAATTTGTGAAGCCCCGTCTTGTGCTGCCTGTAGCATCATCGCAAAGATATTATGGCAGAGCCTTACATCTTAAAAAATGAGCTCCCTGTCTGGGTAGCACGCGTGTTGACGGGACATGTACTTTATAATTTCTCACGTTATTACCTATTTAGGGTAGACGGTTGAGCTCCCTCCTATACATGTAAGGCTCTTAGTAATTTCCTTCAGTAAGATGCTGCGCAACTGCCAACGTGAATTAGGGAACCATACAGATAAGCGTGCAAGGCTGAACAACACCCAGCTTATTTCTGTGATACACAAAAAAGCGACGTTTTTTGCCCGCAGTCGATATTGCTTCTAATAAATACGGAGCTCTGTATCCAAGATACTAAAGAGTGGCATATAATTCGGACTCGGAAAATTTTTTCCTCAAGAGTAAACTTATTCTGTTGAAAGAAGAACCCAAAACATGTAGGAAAAATAATTTACTACCGAGAAATTATCGTGGTCTTTACGCGCCTGCTGATCGCTGAAGAATATCTTACCAGTTGCCTCGATAATTTACAAAATAAGTGTATCAGCTGAAGTTTTGATAAATCTCAGAAGAGAGTACACATCACGATGAAAGAGATTGTTTAGAGAAGCCGTATGCATCTACACCGAGTGGACTTCAACGTAGTCAAAGAAAGACCATAATTCAGGTATACTGTTCGAGTGCAATCATCTGCAACCTGGAATATTTTTTACCCATCAGTTTTCTATGAAGCTTAGCAGGATGACCACAGTCTTCAAGCAGATGAAATACACTGTTGGAACAGGAATTCCAGAGCTAATTTTTGCCTATCTATTTCGTTAAGAACGTGACACGAAACCTATAAATAAAGAAATAAATATTGAAGAGCTATATGAGAAGCCAATAATTTATTTGAAATTTTATTACCCACGATGCGTTTCGCTGTAACCTCAGCTCATCAGGTAGGAGGATTGAAGACGATGAAGAATAATTCGTTGACATCTTGAAAATTTCAGTGGTTATCACAGAAAGATGTAAATATGATACCGATTTGGCGAAAGCTATAAATGACATTTTCTCTAATACAAATGTTTTGTCTTTTTTTACACTAAGTCCATCCTGTTCACTTCAGTTAGTGCACTAAAAAGAAACACAGAAGTGCCAAAGCCGACAACCTGTACGGGTTTCAATAGGTAGACTCCATGGTAGACTCCATAATAGTTACGAATCCTACAGCTGGCGTAAACACAACAAACTTTAGTCCAAAATTCGACTCGGAAGTGCAACTGTAAATATAGATTTCTCGCAACGTTGAAGATCGGCAGGTACATACAATGCTTATCGAAAAGGAGAAGCAATGCATCCTCACAGCAGAACTTGAGTAGCTCGAAACCAATCGTTGAAGTTGTCTTCTTACAATTATCAAGAGCATAGAATTTAGATGCGGTAGTCGGTATCTTGAGATGTTAGTAGCTCTTCATTAGGGAAATGTCATTTATAGCTTTCGTCAAACCGGTATCATATTTACATCTTTATGTGATAACCGCTTACATTTTCAAGATGTCAACGAAATATTCTTCATTATCTTCGATCCTCCCATATGATGAGCTGAGGTTACAGTGAAACACGTCGTGGGTAATCAAATTTCAAATAAATGATTTGCTTTTCATCTAATTCTTCAATATGTACGCCATCTACAACCAGAATAAATAAATATATAAATACACGACGGTCATTCTTAGTATTAGATTAGATTAGATTGCAAGAAGATCAACTGTAACAGGCTAGTAGAATATAAATAACCTAGGTCAGCCATTGACTGCGAGTAGCAAATCTTATTAGGAATACATGAAGCACTCATTTAAAAGAGCTGACAGCAAGCCAAGTAAGAAAAATATTAGCCAAATGGCTGCCGAGCACACACGTACGTTATCGATACATGCCCCCAAAAAGGGGCAAAAAGAAGGTAGGAGGGGGTCAAAATTGAATGTAGTCCGTAGATGCTTTATGCTGCTTGAGTGGAAGTACCGCTCACCGGTCTGGGCTTCGGCTACTGACAGTAACTTGGGTTTCCTGGAGCAACTTGTTAGCTCAGCCAGTAGGCTGTGTGCTGAGAGTGACATGGTGAATCTGTCCCATAGGCGAGAGGTGGCCTTCCTCTGTGTTTTATAAGGTTTACAATAATTAAAGACGTTGGTTGCATTCTCCTGTCCTTGTCTTCAAGGTCTTTGGAAAAAAACACGTATTGCGGTTGATGTCTAACCCTTCGCATTGAAGACTATTAGGTGCCATATACTCTTCAGTTCTGTCCTTGTTTCGTCCGTTTTGGTTTAGAATTCATTACCGGGATCAGCTTTCGGTAGTGTTGGTCTGTGGCTGGGGCGTTTGTCAGCTGTTAATGGCTGTATGATGGACTCCCATTCCATCAACTTTCGGGATTCTCGATGTTGCGTAATGCTTCATTTAGGTTGTTCTACCTGTCCGTGGTGGCCCGAGTGTAAAATTTTAACTACAATAATAGTAATAGTTGGACAAAGAAGCCTATTCCCAGAGAGGAGGTGATGCCCATATCTTGGTCGCTATGAGCTATTGTCGTTATTCAAATACATACAAAATTTCACGGACATACCGGCTACGTATGACAAGGGAAGCCCGCAAGCATGTTCGGTTACAACCGTTCGGTTGAGGTGCTGACGTTTTGCACTACATTTGTCGCTGAAGATAATTAAATGAATCGTTCTCTGAAGAACCGAGGGGTTAGGGAATCAAAAATAAGATATCTAACAGAGGTCGAGAGTTAGGAAAGGTGCTGCTCCCCGTACATATTTAAACGTCTTGTCTGTCTATGCTCCGACAAATTTCGAGGAAGTCTATTCCAACATGTCAATATGAAGTGAAAGAAAAACTACGGTGCTTTCGTGGTCGTCGATGCTGATTTTTAAGCGTTTACCTATTGTTTCGGAGGCTCTCATCAATGTCCGTGTCAAGAGTCCAACTGCTGTCACGCCGTTGAAGCTATTCTCGAACTTGAATTTTTCCATCAGTCGCCGCCTGAGCTGTTTCTTTGTCGCGAGAGATGAGTGCAAGTTCCAGGAGGCGATGCCCTATAGGGCTTGTTCCACAAGTGTTGTATTAACTTTGTTTCCGTGCGATCAATTTATATTGTAAATATATATCTTAATGTAGTTATATATGTAACACATCCATCGCTCGAATGCTTATACTACATGCCATTGCCAGATAAATGTAATTTTAACATCTGACGCAAAGATTCAATTAGATGATTTTTGAAAAGCTACTGATTTTTTTAACATTAATAAAACATCCACTGCATATCTATAGTAAACTCCATGGATATTTACTCGTTCAACCCAGACTATAAACAAAATTTATTAAGAACCAGGTCTAACTAGAAGTAAATTATGGCTCTTTAATATCTAGGATGCAACCCGTTGTTCAATGAAAAACTTTTGAATGTAGCTGGAACAATTGGTATTGAAATTATGCATTGCAGTTACCAAAGGAATTGGAATTGTGGCTCGACAGTGATCAACCTGTGGACCAGCCTTTACATGGAAGGATCCCAGTGGATGTGGTTAAATGGAAGGTTCGAAGCTGTGGTTCAGGGGCAAGGGCTGTGGGGTGATTTTGAACCAGGAAGCAACGAAGAACGTGCCAGGATCTACGTTAACCGAGAGAACAACGTGAGAGGATACTACGGAATATTAACAGGCTGTGAACATGTTGGAGCCTGTGCGAAGTGAAGACTCATAAACCGATTCCTTAGAAAATTACATTACGAAGGTCACTGCTTGTACGGCAACGATTTTATTCTAAAGGAAATTACTTTATTGCAGTTGACTGGATCATTTGCAAGAGCTGTTTAGAGAATGCGGTCAGGAAATTTGCTGCTCCCAGATCATGTCCAATAAGGAAGTTCACAAGCGACACCACAATGTATTGGCAAAGCCGATACATCGACTGTTGTATAATGGCGGTCTCCTACAACAGACAAAAATTAGATTCTCAATAACTATAGCGGCTATTTTACTCTTAAACTTACATCGGCTATAGAGCGTTAAGAAACTTTACCTACACATCATTTACTTATCAGTCAGTTGGATATTGGATATGTGTTGTTTATATTTAGAGGCATTACGATGCATGATAGTTGTTTGTTTTCCAGATACTCAAAAATTTTACTTAGTATTAATCCTTTATACGTTTCCTTTTAGTAGTAAATTTTCATAAGGTCTGTACTCCATTAGTAACTACACAGATTTTAGCATTGTTAAGATTTTTTGTTATAATTGTGCCCAGCCACAACAGTAACATAGGGCCGGAGACCTGCAGTCTACGGCCTGCGGCTTCAATTAAAGGGCCGTTGCGTCCACACCTGTGAAAATAAATCTTATACCCAAGCGAAGGCGTTCACTGAGCAAAGGCGACCGTAACCAACACGTGAAAACCATATCGATTGGACCTCCGTTGCATGCCATGCAAGTTACATTGCAGGTCTTTGTGTACTACCCTAGGGTTCAATAAAAGTTTAACACCATGACACATATTGATACAGACAGGTAAATAGTTCCTGGTGAATTCCTTAGAAAAAGAAAACTTTTCTCTTGGAAGCAAGAATTCCGCTCTGCTATCGATTAAGACACACTGCATGGCTGGTATACAAGCGCCGGCACCAAGCTGTCAATTTGAAGGCAAGACAAGCAGGTTACACTTTGTCACGTGGGCTACAAACAGCACTAATTTAGGTACGATAGTTCACGACAAAGACACTGGCAGTTGGCGTTTACTGTAACATAATATTTTTCAATGACACGTACGTGGATTGTTAGCAAGAATTCGGTCATCTGTTTGACTTTTTGCTCTAGCTGTGACTGAGGGTATTAGCATGTGGGCTGTAACAACAGACTTTGAAGCACGACTGTTTGTGACAACCACTATGCCAGTCTAATGTAACAGTAGCAACAATAGTTATTAGGACGTGTTCGTTGCAAGCAAGCATTCGGTCTTCTTAGTGATTTAGCGCACCGTGGCTATTACAGTACTACACCTCTGGCATGTAGATCATGACACGTGGGTTGTTTACAGTATGTCAGTTATTTAGTCAAGCTGTATTTCTGTGTACACTGTACCAGCAAGCGATGACAGTAACAACTAGAGCACTCTGAGAGCGCATACCTCCGCCAAGCAGCGGTTACGAAAAATTCAAATTGGTTCTGAGACTATGATTTTATTTTTTTCAACAGCAAAATCTTCTTATTTTGTGCCTGCCTTGATAGTATTAACAGTTTCTGTAATTTTTATGAAGATCCGCTCAAAATTTTTTGAGTGATACAACTGACACAGATTATGACAACCATGAGTCAGACACACATACGGACCAACCGATCTGTACTAAAACTTAATCTTTTACGTCTTTTAACATTGCAAACAACTCCTGTAAATTTCATAAAGATTCATAACTTTTTGAGTTAGCTTGCTAACAAGCATTCAGTCAAACACATCGACAAACAAACAGATCATAAGAAAAATTTGATCATTTACTCTTCGAACGAACATAACAAATCATGTAAATTTCATGAAAACCCATCCATAACTTTTTGAGCTATGGCATTAGCAAAATTTAGGCAAACAAACAAACAAACAGATAACCGGATCTGCACCAAAAGTTAATCATCTGTTCCTTCTAATAAAGTGTTAGGAAGTGTGAATTTCATCAAAATCCACCCACAACTTTTTGAGTCATCTTGGTGACCGACAGAAACAGAGATAAAGAGAATAACGGGCAAACAGACGGAGAGACAAACCCGACAAAAACGTAACATCATTGGCGGACTCAACTGCAATAACTCACCGACTGTAAGTAAGACGTAGGCCTTTTTATTGATTCAGGGGACCGTATCTACTACCTAACATAAAGACCTCTTCCCTCTGGCACATAGCTACCTAGTCACTTCGCGAATTGCGACAACAGATATTTAGGCACCAGTATTTACGGAGTAGACTGTACCAGCCCGCGCTAACAGTAACAAACATAATTACCATAACGCGTGGGCTGCAGGCAACACTTTAGGTACCTTATTGATTCAGAGCACCTTGTGTACCACCTCACCCGAAGGCGCCCGTTGGCATGCGGCGCAACAGCTAGCCAGCCGCAGCTCCGGAACTGAGCGCAAGTCCAATTACAATCAACTCCAGAGTGCCGGGGCCTGGAACGGCATGGAGTCAGTAGCTCGGAAGAAGCGCCCAACATCGATAGAGCGCGTCTGCCTGCAGCTACAGAGCTGGCGATCGTTGGAACAGTTAGTCGTTTCCTGGCATCAGTGCGGTAGTGAAAGAGATCGTTGTCGGCCGTGCCGCTGCTGCTGCCCTCTGGCTAGAGAGTAAGTTTTTGAGGACAAAGACAGCCGATAGGCCTAAGCCCGGTGTAGAAGTAAGGTCATTTATCGTCGAATTTGAGGTCGAAAGTGGATAATTGAGGAGTAGATTTAGCGATACCATTGCACAAATCGATAGAAAAGTTCGTAACAATTCGAAAGCAAATTACACAAGTGCAGTAATCAAGATAAGGACTACCGTCCCCTGACAAATTGGTCTTCCACTTGGAATGTCGAAAGACTAATTCAGAAAACATTTTACAGAGGTAATAAATGAGTTGGTAATAACTAAAGGGATAATTTAACAAGCTAACAGTGCATAGTCGAGTAAATTTCGACGAACCCGCTAAAGTGGCTCTAACAAGACCTACCATATTTATAGTCCTCCCTAATTGCACATGTACAGTAATCGCTTCTGCTTCTACTGTCATATATTCCATAAAATGATGGAGTTACCGCAATTGCTAAATTAGCCTCCTACTACAGGCCGGGGTGGTAAAGCAAAGTAACCCTTACTCATAGGCTGGATAATTACAGTGACCGTGGACATGTCATAGCGTACAATTTTTGCATTGGTATTTATGGCTAATTGCTACATGAACGTGGTGTTTACACTCAGAGGTATGAGGCTATTCACTGAGATGACTACAATGAACTTGAGCAATATATTGTTTGGATCAATAGAGTATCGTCCTCAACTGCATGCAGACTGTAGACTAGCAAGCTTATCATTACAGACCAGCACAATTTATTGTCTCAATGAATAACTTGGTGTATTCAGTTTCAGCGACACTATTCAAAATTAGGTCATAACAATTCGCTAATTGATTGGACTAAGATTATGAAAAGAATGATACGCGCTGTGATGAAGCTAAATTTTAGTGTGCAGTACAAAAGGAGTACTGAAGATTGATATTAAAAATGAGCTTTATCACGTGGCTCTTATTCTTGCTCCTTATGACACTGCGTTTTTCTAAAAAAAGTCTTTTTGAATGTATTACAGTATGCTGTTGTCTTTGTGTACTCGCTCATTTATGTACAGGTTGCGCCTTCAGTATGGTAGAAAATAAGAGAAACGTGGAGTATCCCCGATACAGCTGGTGAGCACAAAATGATATTTTCAAGTGCTTAATCCACAGTTCATTTACAGAAGATAGTTGTGTCAAATTTCAGCGCATGCGCTACGCCCTAAAATTTCAGGTTTGTGACGTCACAATAGCGCCAGGCCATTGTTGCAGCGAGGAATCTTTCATATTTCCACAGTGGCGCGACGTAATTTTGACGTCACAAACCTGGAAGTTTAGGATCGAGGGCAGCGCATACACCCAAATTTGACCCAACTAACTTCTGTGAATGAACTGTGGCTTAATCCTTTTTGTGACAGATTTGCTATCTGACTTGGGTTATATTTTTATACTTCGTAGCTATGATACGGGACCGGGCATACATGAAGAGCAAAACTGTTAATTTGTGCTATTTGCACAGGTCCCGACTATGATAACAACTTTCTGGAGAAATTCATGGCCAAAACGGATCTACGGAACGATCAATATGGAAACTACGTGCTAGAAAAAAATATAGCAAAATGGATTTACAGACCAATATTAAAACTAAATGCAGAAAAAAATTACAGCTTAAATCTTCGTAGCACTATGAATACAAAATGTTTAAATTTATTACTCATTTGAACATCTGACTGCATTTATATATATGAGCTTTTTAAATTTTCTACTCCAAATAATATTATACCTACAGTTATTGACGTTACGATACCATATTTGTTTATGAACTGTAACGCACCGAAACCTTGACATTCCAAGAACACAAGTTATTTTACTGAATAGGTTATATCTTCCCACTAAATGATTCCACATATTCTGTTTGTCTGTTGATTGACTGCTTGCTTAGTTGGTCGGTCTGTCCGTACTAATCTGAAGTGTTAGGAGAAAGTTCATGTGCTGAGCGGCAAGGGAGCCGCTTCCTTTTTAAATTTTTCAATTCTAAGTACTGAAGATACTGAAATATTTTCCAGTGGTAGAGTAGATGCACAGATACTAGACTGTAATAAAATTATCAGAGCATAGTTTCTTTTTTTTTTCTTTAAACTCATAAATCAGGGATTGAGCAGAAAATCAGCAAAGGTAAAAAGAAAAATGTTTCTGATAACGGAAACATGAACGTGAAGAAAACGAATATTTCACTGTAATATTTTCTAAGTTCGTTGTATGACGGAACAGGCCACTAGTGACTATCAGCAACTGGTGCTGTATCAGCTAGACTATTGGGCCCAAACGGTTCTTCTGTTAAGCAATCAGAAAACCATATGCAACGAAGGCCTTTGTGCATTTACATACCTTATGTCCCCCTCCTTGGGCGGGAAGAACTGCACTCACGTGCTTGAAGGAGAACTTATTTTTAAAATACAGTATAGTTCAGAAGCAGCTAGTCCTCTATATATGCTCTTCGACCTGAAGCCATGACATATCAACTATATAATTGTAGTTTCTTTGTATTATCTAGTAGCAATTTTTTGCAAGTAGAAATATCCAATTTGACTGAGCTGGAGCTGTTCTGGAAATGAATGACTGGTCATTCCTGACTTGGAATTTGTAGCACTGAGTGTTGCTAAAGTTACGGGAAGATTTAGCTGCATCTGGAATGGGTGCAGGGAATCTTCTTAAAAATCGAATCATGAGCACAAACATGAATACTTAAAATTAGAGGCCAATGCTTGCTGTCTTCAATCATTTTGACGACTGAATAAAATTATTCACCCCAAAATACATAAAGTTTCTTGGCTATATTATTTATTATTTTGGCATTTTAGTTTTTCTGATAGACTGATCTGAACGGAAAGTAGCGTAACAACTGCACAAGTAAGATAGCTTCGTGGGGTTACTTTCATTAGCATTGTTCTTCAATGATGTCTCAGTTTCGTATCATGCATACGAAGTGTGAAAATATATTCCCGACAGACGGTAAACCATCTGTCTATGACGTTCGAACAGTAACTGGTAAAAGATCTAAAGTTGACATCCTTTGCTTCTGCTGTAAGTCCGTATAAGGAATATCCTGATTTTCCCTATCTAATGCCTAAAGCGCAACGGTTGTGCTGACGGAGCAACGAATGAAATAAGAAAAGTACAGAAGAAGGAGCAGAATCGCAACAATACTTTAGCAGATTTTACGAAGTCGCCTGGATTGTCAATTAGCGGTAAATCATTCTAATTCCTTGTTCTGAACTAAATACAACAACAATAACTACTATTTGATGGTAGACTAGACTACCAAGATAACTGAGTTTGGAAATAGCTCTAATTTTACAAAAAGCTTATCTATAAGAAAGAGCGTCGGATTGTATCTAGCGTGTGTCTAAAATTTTTCGATTTTATTTCAAGTCAAAATTTAGCAGTTAGTTTCGAAGCGATTCATTTTTTAACATGGCTTGTACTTCTACAAGAATACGCGCTACTAGCACGTAGCCAATAGGCACATATTTTATGAAAGATTGGCATTTCATAGCAAAAGCAACAATAATTAAGATTTTCATGCAATTGTTTACATCTTGTACGGCATGTTTTTTTTTTTATTTTTCAAGTTTACATCATATTAGACTAAGGGAGGTTAAATAAGGTTAATATAAAACTAGAGCACTCTGAGAGAGCATACCTCTGCCAAGCAAGGCAACGGTTACGGAAAATTAATATTGGCCGTGAGACTATGATTTTCTTTGTATCAACACCAAAATCTAATCATTTGTGCTCTTCAAAAGTGTTAACAATTTCAGTAAGTTTTTTGAAGATCCGTTCATATCTTTTTGAGTTATGCTGCTAACAAACATTATGACAAACAGAGGTCAAACATACAAACAAACCAACCGATCTGCACTAAAAGGTAATCATTTATGTCTTTTAATATTACTAACCACTCTTATGAATTTCATAAAGATCCATTCGTTATTTTTTAAGTTATCGTGCTAACAAGCGTAAAATTAAACACAGTGACAAACAAACGAACAAATGGATCATTACAAAAATTTGGTGATTTAATTTACTCTTCGTGATATACTTAAAAACTCTTGTAAATTGCATGAAAATCCGTCCATAACTTTTTGAGTTATGGCATTGAGAAAAATGAGGTAGACAAACAAACAAAGAAACGGATGGACACATCTTCACTAAAAGTTAATCCTCTGTTTCTCCTAACGTACCTAACAAACAATGTAAATATCATCAAAATCTGTCCATAACTTTTTGAGTCATCTTGATGACAGATAGACAGTTAAGACAGTCAGATATAGAGAGAGACAGACAACCCCGACGAAAACATAACCTCCTTGGCGTAGGTAATTACTCCGATCTAAAATAAGCTTACGTACCACAAGTTATAGCAAAATAAAATTACTCGTTCCGACCTAAGCTTATCTACTTCAACCTAAAGTACTGCAATACTATTTTTATATTACCTTAACTTATACACTTCAATGTAAAGTCAAGCCGGAACGTCAAGCTAGAAAGATTAGATGATTCATTACTTGTGAAGATCAGTCCAACCGTTTGTTCTTTTTTTTTTTGTCTATTTTTACTTAGTAACAACTCGAAAAGTTACAGATGGATCTTCATAGAATTTGCATGAATTGTTGAAAATGCTACGACGATAAACTGACAAAATTTGCGAATCGGTTAGTCGTTTTTTTTTGGATTTATGCGTATTTTCATTTTTATATTTGAGAGAACATTTCTCAAATAGTTGTGACGGTTATGAAATTAGCAGATTTTTTTTTCAAAAACGTTCAAAGGCATCAATGACTTAATTTTCCATTATGATCAGGTCTTTCGTTTTGTGATTGCATCTATGTTTGTCTTAGTATTTGTTATGACATGACTAAAAAAGTTACGAATAGATCTTCATGAGCATTGCAAGAATTTCGGTAATGATCTAATTAACAGCGCCGAGGATAAATTGAATTTCTCATTAATGTTACTTAGCTTGGTGGAAGTATGCGTTCTCAGAGTGCTCTAGTTGTTTCTATGTTTATCAGAACACAGTAATTATTCAAAACGTTATGAACGGATCTTCATGTAATTGGCAGGAGTTGTTATAAAAATCTTGAAGAGGCTGATACCAACAGGATGTAACTAACGTATTGGCTCTATAATAAAAACTACCACTCTTTTTGTGTGCATTGTTCTGTAAACCACCTAATGTGTCGTTGCCCCATTCAGAAACATTATATACATTATGATCTCTTCTTGTATGTATTAAAATAGGGCTGGACGGGCTCTCACGCCAGCAATTTCTCATTTTCAGTTTACCTGCCTAGCTTACAGCCCTTTTTTTCCGAGGCTTTGAACCATTATATTCCTCGTCTAATTTGCCGCGGGCATTTTGCCCCGTGGCTCTCTTAACCCTTACAGTAACTAGATAATTTGGTTTGTCAGCTAAACAACATAGCTACAAGTTTCTCAATCATCGCTTTTCTAGGAGTTGAATATTTAAATTTCCTTTAAAATTATTCTTAAAAACTTCCTCTTTCTACCTAGTTTAAAATAAGTTTACTTATAAATTTTGTTTAAAGCTAAGTGCCTAAACTGAATGATACAGTAAACCACCGTGATAAACATTTTCTTAAGTTTTATTCAAGAGAAGTTACTTTTACTCTTTTATTTTTGTTAATATGGTCTATTTTCAAAAAGAAGCTCAATTTACTGTACGTCACAAATATTTTCACCGGAACATGGTCGAAGGGCTTCTGATACTAAACATTCCAAAATTAGGTAACAGGATCGAAATTGCACAAGATAAAAAGGCCGCAATACGGTCGTGCCCAGCTCTGATAAGAAGTTAACTAAAATTATAAAAATATTTAAGGAATGAAAGCAATTTTTCGTTCTGATTCACCTTGTTTGTTGCTTTGGTTGATGGTGTCTCATGCGAGAGGCGCAAGGGGCGCATCGCGTGACTGCTAAGCACACCAGCAGGTCCGTGACTCGATGTTAAGTTGGCCGCATCAAGTTATAATATGCAGAGTGCAGTAACCATTGGAAACGCATAGCGATGCCTACAGAGTACTGACAGGTTCAGCATGGGGAAGCAAAACTAACCAGACGCTTTGTTATTATTAAGGTTGGAGTATACGTCACGGAAACAACTCTAAGATATGGAAATAGATTCACGGTGTCAATCCTAAAATACGTCAATGTTCAATAAATTGGCCCATAGATTACTGAAACAGCAGGCAATAATGATTTCAGCATTAATGTCAGAGTCTCAATTGTACTTCTGCTTTTAATGGAACTCTTCATTTACTGAACCAGTGTTCAACATGGGTGACATAAAACGTCCCAGCCACACCTGAAAATATATGATTTTCAACTGCTTCCTGCTGATGCTAAAAAAAAAACATTAAAAAATGACAACGATTTAATTAAATACACCGATGAGGTAGTACACCAATGCCATTCAGAAAACTTTGAACATAAATCAAATTTTCTTTATTTTAAAAGTCTAGGAAATGAGTGTCAGTTTTGTTTGAAACTTTTTCTGACTTTCTAAGTTTACTAGAGTCATTCTCGTGTCAGCTTCTTTAAAAGTTTACGGGAAGAAACTTTTTCATTCCTTGATTTGGTATATTAAAATTCGTTTGAACGTTTTGACTGAGCATATACTCGTCATCTTCAAGGCATTTTCAGCTGGAAATACTATTCTGTCAATATAAGAAGAGGGAAATTAGGGCAAGTATACTCACGAACTATAAACATAACGTAGAAGTCTGTGAACACTTTTCGAAGATACAGCGGGACTCAGTGGAACAATCTGATGTTTATAGAATTTCGATAAAACTCGTAATTCACTGAGACTGTGAAGGAATAACGGCAGCTTTACTATAATTCCTTCTCATTAACGTGTAATTTACTTAAACAAAAATCAAAAATACATAAAACTTAAGAAGAAATTGGCAAGGGTAAAAACTCGTCAAGAAAACATGACTGATATTTTAAAAGAAAACTTACGTTCATATCCATAAAATTTGAATGTTTCAGCCTTTGCAAGGCCATTATCAATATCTGGAGTTATAAAATGAAAAACGATTTCGCAAAAATTGCATCTATCGTTACTCTGTAGTATTATCAAGATCTAAAAAGCAATTTATACAGCCTATGCCAGTAAAATCTATCAAGAAGCTATGAATTTACAAGTTGTAATGGATAAGTGGATTGCATACCATTGAAAGGCGGCTTAAAACTTGATCAAGCAGATTTGAAAATAGTTTACTTTAAAAAGTATGTAAGCAGTCAGTAACAATTTTAAGAAAATAAGGCAGACAGCTTCACCCTCCTAATTCGAAAAGACTCGCTTGTTCATCCGCAATTGGAATTTGGTATAAAACTGTACATAAAAGAAATACAGCCTATCGGTAATACCTAATTTCACTCACGTGAACGCGTGTGCATGATCGATCACTTGTTCGTCACAGTAACTTAGAACGTTACCATAGCACTGTGCTCACAAAAAATGGTAAATGGCAATGTTGAGCAGAACTATTCACAAAGCTCTAAAATAGCATTCGGATGCAACGTATCTGAATCTCCATTACGAGTATAACAAACTGCACTACAGTCAAACCAGCGTAAGCCGTCCTTTATAGGGGTGGGACTGAATTAGATAAGATAGGCGGCAGTAGACGGACCAATAGGCCAATTCCCAAAGAGACACCGGAACTTACGCCCCGGCCCTTTATGATTTATTACCAGAGGACTGGAGAAAAGAGAAAAAAAGGAGAAGAATCCCTGCCAAAGAGACGATCATGAATGCAAGCAAGCACGATCAAGAGCCGCTGATATACGCAGCTTGGGGATGTCAAACTGTGTAGTTGGAGCGGGAGAGAGGAGAAGACGGATTAAGGTGGCCTCAGGAGTCTCTACCAATGTATGTCAAGACGATTTTTAAACGCGTTAACTGACTGTCCTAACAACATCGAAAGGGAGTCTATTCTAAATGCTGACTATGAAATTCGGAACGAACTGCTGACTTAAGGTCGTCCTTCGAGCTTTATGCTTGAGTTTTCGACCGCTGTTTTGTAAGCAATCATTGAGGTCTCTTTCAGAGAGTCCCGTTGTAGGTACGTCGTTGAAGCCATTCCAATACTTAAATTTTTCTACCAGTTGCCTCTGAGTCGTCTTTGCTTGAGAGAGATCAGACCCAGTTACTTTAGGCGACATTCTTTCGGCTTGTTTCGCAGCTGAAGTATCAATTTCGATGCTCTGCGTTGGAGTCTTTCCATGTTATCGATATCTTTGCACAGATGTGGCGACTATAATTGAATAGCAAATTCTGAGTGTGGCCACGCTAATGCCTTGTACAAGGAAATGATGCTGTCCAGAGCTTGTAGCATTAGTCCGAGATTAACACTGTGAACTTTTTTACAAAAACTAAAGCCGTGCCAAAGTAGAAAGGCAAACTGAATTTTCACAAGAATTTTTTTTTTTGTTTGTTAGAATAGGACCAGAAAAAGAAGGTTTTACGGCATTATGTTGTGTGCTGCTTTCTGGCATGCCCTGATTTAAAATTAAGATGATGTCAATATTATCATGCTAACGCTATTGCCTGCTTCACACGAGCTTCAGAACACGGGAACATTTCTCCCTACTTTTCTGATGCGTTGCCGCGGGCTGTACAGCTTCGACTTGTTCCAGTATAATACTGAACAAAAATTGCTTAAAATTTATGCAACCACTGCAGCTTTTCCACCCCAGCAGGTGCCCCACCTGCACAGTTTCGCGTAGCTCTCTTAATTATTTCAATGAAGTTTCTATTTGCAAAAACGCATATTTTACAACGATGTGTGCCAACACGTTCACAAAAACTTTCATTTCAAGAAAGTGAAACGCTTCCGTGAACCTACTCTCGTGAGTAGCGTTTTTTTTTAAGACAAATCTAGAATATCGGTTTCTCGCATAAATATCATTGATTGCAAAGACATTTATTAAATAAGACGATCTTTATATAGACAATGAAGTGAAGAAAAATTGCAGCAAGTTTGACTTAGAGAGTGCTTTTTATCCCCTTTTTACATAGCGTGCATACGTGCCATATTTCAAATAGTGTTACACCCTTGGAAAAAGTAGATTTATTCGTGAGAGAAACGGTTAACGACATCATGGTTTCAAAAGAGGAACATCGCCAGCAGTTGCTACTCAATTTATTATAATTCTGATAATTAACTTGAGCCCGTGCGGACTCTCACAGCTCGCTGCTACGACCTGAAGTCAAACAAATTACCCTTGTAGGACAGCGTGACCTTTCACGGCAAGTGTCACCGGGCCACTGAGTATGACGCAGGCTTGCCGAACGTATTTTGATGAAAGTACCAGATTCGGCCATACAAAAGTACCAGATTTTAACGAAAAAGTACCAGATTTCTATTTTTCACATATTGCCAACAAAATAGGTTGAAAACTATGAAAATAATAAAAAAACTTCATTCAATGGGTATGAGATGATTGAATACTAACCAATATTCTTGTTTAAGCTTGGCATTTAGCTCGCTACTTGGCACATAAGATGTACAATTGACATCACGAAGAAGACTTTTGAAGTGGAGGAGGGCATTTTTTTAGTTCGTAGTCACTTTAGACCTATTCTGTACTCTGATGTTATTCAAGACAGAAAATTTTCTCTTATCATCAGCCAATGAATGTGGTAGCAAGAGGAGCTATAACATGAAGTTTGAAAGAATAGGGTATTGAGCTTCGCATGCACATTTTACCTTGGAAATTTCACACCAAAATTCTTCTGGCGTGGTAGCATCTGTTATGGGAACAGTCGGGTGGACACCAAGTTCTCTTCATTCTCTATTAAGAGCTTCTAACTGATATTTTGTGATATATTCACTACAATATCACCGCAACCGAACGCTGCATTGTCAACAAGTTAATTGCAGTGTGTTAACCGTGCACTGGTAGCATTGCTTGGAGAGTTTGTTTTGAACCAGATTTATACGAGTTCACAACGGGAATCAAACTGCTTCACATTCAGCGCCCATCAGAAGGAAGCTATTAAGATGGTAGCACAGATTCCCGTGTAACATTTTTTATTCCCTTGGTATTCCTGGAACTTCGTCAGTCTACATTCGCTAGATATTAGAACGCGATATCTCATGGATATTGTTTTTTGCACTATTTTGGGAATATCCCGTAGGAATATTATCGGAA
>LQNS02278156.1:1906733-1919442 GCA_001587735.2 Parhyale hawaiensis
GGGAGGTATGCGCTCTCAGAGTGCTCTAGTTTTATCGTAAATCACTCTGAGGCATGCCGCACACAAAGCAATCAATAGGTATAAAATATCTTATAGTGTTACGTCGTACGTCAAGTCCTTAGCTAACTAGCATTACCTACATCAAGTGCGAAAAAGTAAATCAAATTTAGGCTTTCACCAAACACCACAATTTTTCTCTAAAAAAATCATATTCTATAAAGGCCATAATGAATTAGTACTAAGGTAATGTCATATGACAAACTTAACTGGCTAATACTTGCTTACTTGGATTAAGAAGGCATATTATGGCATAAAAACACACACTGAAAAAGTGGATTAAAGATCAAAGCATCATGCATTCTGATTCTAAAAAAATCTACTTACTTGCAAACTCGCATTGCAAACACGCGAGCCACAAAGTTGCCGAAATAAAAGAGGCACTAGCCACATGAGCAGAAATAAAAGAGGCACTAGCCACATGAGCACAAGCAGTATAGGATGGGCGTTGATGGTGAGCGAAACAACTGCCGCTACCCCAAGACGTGTTCACACGACTGTCAAACGAACGAGTCCTCTCAAATGGACGTCCGAAAGCGCTGCTGTGCTCCCTTCACTAGCAGCACCAGACAGAGATGTCTGAGTTCTCATTCACTCCAAACTTGTAGGAGTACCCGCAATTTGCCCTGGGCCCTGAGGCACGTGTTGCACTTCAGTCAAGTAACAGCTAACATTTCAATAAATTCGCCTAAAGACGCACAGTCGTGTACGCCAGCTGAAATTATTCCTTTATTTGGCTGTAGTGCCAACCAACATAACGAACTGTAGAAATTCCACACACTGGTTAGGCTGATGCAATTCTAACTCGTCTTGCTAGTTGAATATTTCGTTTAGTTCACAGTGGTACAGAATTAGTATAGCACTGCATTTCGATGAAGCTTTATAGCTGGTGACGGCCACCTTTTTTTTCAAAGAAGTGTGTACACACTTTTAAAATAACAGTTGATGGCAGTCCACCTCGTCAAATCCGAAAACATATCAGCAATGTTGAAAACAAGAACAGTAGGTTGCTACCCAGGAAATGACTTGGAGTATCTTTTGATAATTTGCTTGGCCCGGCTAATTTCCGTTTCTTTCCTTAGCTCGATTGGGCTCATATTCCATACTTTGATGGCTTTGCTGAGAAACCAATCTCCTCGGGTACACGACTGACAGGGAGGTCTTATTTGGTGGTTGGCATTAGCTCTAGTTGTAGCATGAGGTTCCTGAACTGCTGCTCCACTTATGATAGGTAGTCCATGGTTTAAGGAACGCCACAACTCTAATAAAGTAGCCTCAATTGCGATGTGATTCAGTGATGGGAGTCCACTCCTTGCTCTAATGGTCTCATTGGAGATTTTGTCTTTAACTTTCGCACCTGTGATCAATCGTCCAGCTTCGTTGAGCATCACCTGTATTCGCTGCATATTGGAAGCAACTGGATCATCTGTCGAGTAACCTCGACCCCAACAAAACCCGCATGCACGGCCCATGCTCGTACTGCCCACTTGGGCCCGGTCGACCGTTGATTTCCGGGATAAGGGCGCGGTCTGGACTGAAGACCCGACAGACGCCTGTGTCCCCACCCTAAAGCCAGTGCCCCTCAGTGATTACGAGTGACAGAATTGAAGACGCTACACACTCCCGAGCGTCAAGTATTTCTGTCAGGGTCGAATATGTAGTAAGACCGTATCTTATTTTAGAGACAATGAGGCTATGCGCAATGGGAAGCATCTTACTCCTAGGGATCCAAGTTAGTAATCTCCTCATTAGTCCAAGTCGCCTACCCAGTTCACTCCTCAGGTTCTCCAGGTGAATGTTCCATGTTAAGTCACAGGCGATATCCATACCCAACAGATGCAACAAATTTTTCTCCTTTACCATCGCATCACCGATCTTGCTCTAGTTTGTCTGCTGTTCGTTTGTTGCGCCGTATGATTATCACCTCCGTCTTTGATTCGTTTGCTATTAAGTTATTGCTAGCAAAATTTGTCAAAAATAACCATGCCTAACCTATGTTTTTATTCGCTTCGCCTTCTGGGGTTTAATTTTGGCACATGGCTTTTCAATAGTATATCAATAATGCAGATATCACAATATCCTCAAAACTCAGAGAATGCAATACTGGGCATGTCGATATAATGAACTGCCATTATGAATTATTCTCCAATGCTGATGGTCAAGTCTCGCAGAATAAATGCAATAGTGTAGCATTTTAAACTTTTTTCAGCATTTTGGTGATGAATAGCACTGGTGGTACGTTTGCCGTCATTCACAAAGCAAACTTAATTGTACAGGTACCGCACTGGCAGGAGAATTTCCAGATATGATGCAGCAAACCATAAATTTTCTTTATAGAAATTACGTAGTACAAACGAGGAGGCAATGACAAGTAACAAAAGCACTTGTTAGCTATTAACAGGACAATTAATAAGCTGAGATTTAGATGCATAGGTTGTTAAGGGATGAAAGGCTATGTATTCATTTGGTGATTGTTATGGTTGAGAGGGCGAAATGAAAGGGACAACTCATTTGTGGATGAAACCCACTGCTGACTGTCAATATGACATACGTCCACGCCCAACTTTGAAAAAAGAACACAATAACGGGATGCTCGAATACCTTTACTGTGACAGAATATGGTATGGTATGCGGCCCTCCGAATCCCTTAGTGGAATACTATCTTATTGAGGTATAGGAGAAAAGCCCCGGGAGGAAAAATACCCTGGGGGAAAAAACCAACCGGAAAAAAGCCCCAATAGGAAAAAGTCCCCTGTCTATCTCCAAATGTTCATTCATCACCTCGTGTTAAGCTTTTTTTTTTTTTTTGCAGCAAGTTCCATTAAAGAAAGTTAAATTATACTGAACTCTATCTATCCTACCCTAACATAGCAAAACCAAACCTAGCCCAATCTAGCTCTTTCTAATTAAACGTAGCCTTATCTAACCTCATTTAACGAAATCAAACCTATTGTCACATAACATTTCCTAGCTTTTTCAAATCAAGGTTAACCTAACCTAAGCAAATTTGAGCTGATTTTTTTGTAAATGTGATTTAGAGTTAGCTGGGCCTCGTCCACCTAAGCTTGCCTAAGGATTTGAACCCTCGTGTTATTACCAACTTTTCATATTAAGTGAAGTAATTTTTGTACGATAGGCCCAGGAAGCAAAGAGTGTAACAAGAGGCCTAAATGGGGCTAAAATAAAAGTTAGCTGTGACTGCCTAAAAACAAATGACGTCACATCAACGAGTCGAAGTAGTTGGGGTTCGGACATTAGGCCTTCGTAGCTTGTGTTGAGTTCTTAATCTTAACTAAAAGTGCAAGCAGTGTTATATTATTGACGCCAGAGAAACCATAGGAATAGTTATTGCTCAAACTTTCACTACTTGACGACTATCATTTTACCATGTTTAGTGCATAGCTACGTGCAAGTCTAGTAGCTGGCCAGTCAGGAGCGGGAGATTGAATTAATCAAGTCGAACAAACACGATGATATGTTTAAATGTTTTGTGATGAGCACTGTAATGAAGATGAAGCGTAAATAAGGCTTCATTTCCAAAAGATAAAGCAGGGGGCCATACCGGCCCGGATTTTGCCTGTAGCATTGTGAAAGTTTCCACACGCCTCCACTGTCATTTTCTGTTGATAATTGTTTATTGTTCAATTAGTATATACCCCCTTCGTTTATTTATATGCTTAAGGAATAAAATTCGCAAGTGACAATTTTTCAGCCCAAATTGATTAAATTACTCATAGCCTACTCAGCCGGACCGTTATTATATCGAGCAGTTCAAGCCTCCGTTTCCAGAACAACGGCGATCTAACAGAGGAAGAAGCAAGGGACATATAGTATGACGATAGATATATGGAGAACCCATGCACGAAGGTGTTCCCATACAGGATCAACGCGCATGGGAACAGCAAGTCAGGAAAAAAGAGGAAGATCACAATCAGCTGGACCGCTTGTCGATGTTGACGTAATTCATCATGTCACTCTTTGATGCTAGATTCTCGTGAGTCCTTCCGTTACGATCTTCTCTGCTTGGATAGGCTTAATCCAATATACCTACTCTATTTTTGGCCACAAAACAAGTCCAAATTGAAAAAAACTGGGCTCCTAAGAATAGTCGAGTTTATCCTAACCTCACCTAACTTGTTCTTATCTAACCTGATCTCACCTAACCTAAACTCACTAAGCTCAACTTTACCTCACCTAACCTAAATTGACCTAGCCCAACCTTATCTCACCTAACCTAAACTGACCTACTCTAAGCTAGCTGAACTAAATCTAAAATTTAACAGCACATAACTTATTTCAGAAGTTCTTGCAACCTACGTTCGCACATGCAAATGCTAGGTCAAAACTATTTTAGCGCTATATCGTTTAATTCACTTAAATAAGTATATTCAAATAAATGGAATTCCCAAATATAGCTTCAACAGAAAGCGGGGCTTCTTTCCTACCTGGGTATGTTTCCGGGTGGCTTTATTCGCCGCGGGGCTTTTTTCCAGACATCATATTGGCTGAAGAGCTCGTGGGAAGTGTACGCCCGATTTAAAATAATTTTATGAGGTATATTGAGCAACTCCGAGGCAGTACTCATACTATCCTATCAGGGCTGGAGGCACTCATGGACTCACAGGACAATCTCATTCAAAATAAACTTACTGTAGAGAAGTCCTAACCGCAAGTCGGTCACGTGACGAACTGAAAAAGTTACCTACGTGCCACAGGTGTGCAAAAAGTTAACCAAGTCTAAACTTTAATGGGAAATTAAACTTACGACGCTGCTCTGGGTATCGGGTAGCTGCGGCTGTTGAGCCGCCTGTTGTTGCATCTGCTGCTGGGGGGGCATTTGCTGGTGGTGAGGGGGCAACAGCTGCTGCTGTTGTGGGGACATCTGCTGCTGCTGTTGTTGTTGTTGTTGTGGGGGCATCTGCGGCTGTTGTGGGGGCATCTGCTGCTGCTGTTGTGGGGGCATCTGCGGCTGTTGTGGGGGCATCTGCTGCTGCTGTTGTGGGGGCATCATCTGCTGCTGCTGTTGTGGGGGCATCATCTGCTGCTGCTGTTGCGGGGGCATCTGCTGCTGCTGTTGCGGGGGCATCTGCTGCTGCTGCTGCTGTTGTGGGGGCATCTGCTGCTGTTGAGGCGGCATCTGCTGTGCCTGAGACGCCATCAACTGTTGTTGCTCAAAATTTTGCTTCTGCTGCTGAGGGGAAGCCATTTGCGGTATTGGGGGAGCAAGAGCAGTAGCAGGCTTCACTCGGTCCTTGGCATCAACAGGGTTCACATAGCGGGATCCTGAAAGAAGAAGAACCTCAATTTCACACTGTCTCACTACCATGTCCACACTAGACACAGCCTACAGGACTGTGCCGTCTCTCCAGCAACTGTCGCCAGCTTTGAGTGCGAATCCAGTAGCCGTTCTACAATTGGCAAATATGACATCATTCGACACGTGCAACTCAGTGACGAACACAACCGGCCACTTCATCAGTAATATCACAGGACATGAGCGCTCATGGTGACGTTACGGCCGGACGTTCCTAGTTTACGTTCCAAGTTCAGAGGCACTGCCAGAGGAGCTCAAGTGGTGCGATATGTCGGTAATGCAGAACTGCTCACAAGCTCGGAATCAAGCAAAAAAATAACCCCAAAGTTTTCTAAATAGTACTTTGGGAATGTAAATTTATCAATCTATGAATCTATCTTCTGAGACGAATAGAAGATACCGCGCATCTCTCGACAAAATTTGCAACTTGTTAGATCTAGTTTTGTGCAGTGGAAATATTTTCGGTACGTGAAGTCGTTCATGGTAACATGCTGCAGGTCTAGTGCAAGTAGAGCAAATGATGACATCAGAGCAATCTCGACGACGAGCTGAGGTGCACATAAACACGGCGCGTAGCCTATAACTACATGTCTTCATAAACCTACAGGGGCCAGAAGCTCCAACCTTCCAGCCACACAGTAGTAGTAGTATAAGATAGTTTAAGCCTCTCTAAATCAGTACTAAGCTATTCTAAGAGAGGAAAAGGAGTGGACATCGAGTATGTCGATAGTCACGTGGAACCCATGCACGAGGGTGTTCCCACACAGGATCAACAAGCATGGGAACAGTGAATCGGGAAAGAAGAGGAAGAACAGACGAAAGTAAGATCAGTAGGAGAATGAAATCGGAAGGAAGCCAAGTGAGCATGAAAGACATAGGTCCCGAAGGCCTAGCTAACGGCAATGGCAACCTATAGGGTAAACCTGGGGGCACTGCTCCTTCTAACATAGAATGGGCGAACCTAAACTAACCTTACCCTATGGCTCATCCTATGTCCCCTGAAGGGAGGTGAGCCACACAATCGAACTAAAGCTTCTCCCCGATGTGCCTAGTCAACCGACAGCCACCTGCATATTACTGAAGATGAGTACATCCAATAACGGTAAATGTTGATCTTTTAGCCCACTCGAGTTGACAGATAAGAAACTAACTATATTTTTTTTTATATAAATGAAGAAGTGCTGAGTCAACACACCATTGTCATTTTTTGAACAAACGCGTAGTTTGAAGTTCTATTTTTATCCTATCTAATGCTACTGAAGAATCCGGGTTTTAGAGAAGGTGGAATCGTGATTGGCGGCAATTTATCGTTAGTTATAACCTAGCCTAAACAAAAAAAAAATAACTACTTCAATTACCAATATTGCTGTTGCCTTTTTTGCAAAAGCAAATCTCACAATTTTTTTCCTCAGTATTAGATACTGTAAGGGAAAAATAGAACTTCAAAGTCAAATACTGTATATCTAAAATTACGCATTTCCCCCCAAAAAATTGTGATTTTTGGAATCGGCATGTGTTAATGTAGGTACATGAAAGTTTATATCCATCAACGCTAGTGGGCTAAAAGTTCAACATTAACCCCGTTTACTCCATAACATTCTCTTGCTAAAGACAAGGACTCCAATGTTAGGATTTACTTAGCCATATCATATTCCAGGAAGACCAACCAACTTCAACTCCAATGTAATCTTCTCATTCATGCTATGCCCATCTAAATATGTGATGAACACGACTACATATTCGAAATTTAAAAGCGAAGAAAAGAGTTAATAAAATCATTGTATACGTATAATTGAAAACGTTTCGGAGTCCAGCTCCATCATCAGTTCAAATCTGAAAATGTGAAAACAAATTCTTCTACGTAATGTAGTCGCACTAAGCACAGTCTAAACGAACCTAGCTAAATACAATTACGCTAAACTAAGTATTACAATGGAATCTAAAAAGGCGGAATTCATACACGTATTGTCTACAGAGTTACAAGAAGTGGCGGGTAAGAACTGGTTGTATTATTAAGATGGGGTTTAAGTTTATGAATATAGAGAGGTTCTAGAATTCGAAAGTCTAATTTACTTTGTGCGTGTCCTAACACTGTAAAGTCATCATGCGCTACTTGGGCACCACACTGCTCGGCGTGAAGTCTTACGGCTGAATGAGGGGGGTGGGGGGCGCTAGTGGGCGGTTCGTACGACAACTCCTGCAGCGATGCTCTGCTACTCTGGTTGAAAGGCTTCGTGACGTCATTCCGACGTACGATGATGCGTAATGCGCACAAATAAATTTGTGCACCCGAGAGCATTGCAGTCGCGGAAGGAAAGAGTCTTTATAATGGAAAAACGAACCAATTTTGAAACTGTTAACCAGGATAGGACATAAGCTGTGATTTGGAAATTAAACAGAAAACAAAGTGCTTAGTTCACGGGACAATTTTTCCGATACAGAACCAAAGTACGGAAGAACACAGTAAATACGCTGGCTGTTATTGAGGGAACTAACGGGGGGAACAGTATATTTTTTTGTTGAGAAATTTCTTAATTTGTGTATTGATGAGCCCAAGGGGAAATCCATTGCTCACAACAAAAGATCTTAAAAAGTCGAACTCCGTATGAAGATCACAGTAATTGGAACATACGCGGTAGGCTCTATTGATTAAAGTGTAAACACTATTCATTTTACATTTGTAGAAACAACTAAAAAAGCTGGTGCCGAGGCCTGTGAAGGTTGCTATGCGGTAACCGGAAGTCTTAAATTGATCATTATCTCGTGATACTCGACAATCTAAGAAAGGAATGTAACCGCCACTTTCCAACTCCATAGTGAAATTAATGCATGGGTGCTTACTATTGAGGTCACGAAATAAAAGGAACGTATCGTCAACATACCTATAGTAAAATACAGGTTTGAAATCAGAAGGACAATCTAGTAACCAATTAGCCTCGTAAAACACATACAAACATTTGCTAAAGTTGGGCCAAGGGGAAGACCCATGCCTAGGCCTTCTATTTGCTTACAAAACTTTCCTGCAAAAATAAAAAAAAATTCATAACTGACAGTTCCAACAGAGATTTAAAATGGGACATACATAAGCCAAAAACTTCATTTACATCGGTGATTAACAGCTGCAAACATGTGTCAATTGTCTCCCTCAATGGGATATTGGTAAACAAATTCTTAACATCAAATGTTGTGTATTTTCAAAACTAGTTAGGGGCTGGGCGATTAAAGCATGAAACAAATTTTTCTTTACACACTACTATTCTTATCAGAAGTAACGTTTAATCCAGGCATAAACCATGACCGTGCAAATAGAACCTTCTCATTCATGCTATAGCTACCCATCTAAATATATCATAAACACTACTATTCTCATCAGAAGTAACGCTTAATCCAGGCATAAACCNTTTCCGATACAGAACCAAAGTATGGAAGAACACAGTAAATACGCTGGCTGTTATTGAGGGAACTAACGGGGGCATCAGTATATTTTTTGTCGAGAAATTTCTTAATTTGTGTATTGATGAGGCCAAGGGGAAATCCATTGCTCACAACAAAAGATCTTAAAAAGTCGAACTCCGTATGAAGATCACAGTAATTGGAACATACGCGGTAGGCTCTATTGATAAAAGTGTAAACACTATTCAGTTTACATTTGTAGAAACAAAAACTAAAAAAGCTGGTGCCGAGGCCTGTGAAGGTTGCTTTGCGGTAAACGGAAGTCTTAAATTGATTATTATCTCGTGATACTCGACAATCTAAGAAAGGAATGTAACCGCCACTTTCCAACTCCATAGTGACATTAATGCATGGGTGCTTACTATTGAGGTCACGAAATAAAAGGAACGTATCGTCAACATACCGATTGTAAAATACAGGTTTGAAATCAGAAGGACAATCTAGTAACCAATTAGCCTCGTAAAAACACATAAAAACATTTGCTAAAGTTGGGCCAAGGGGAGACCCATGCCTAGGCCTTCTATTTGCTTACAAAACTTTCCTGCAAAATTAAAAAAAGAATTCATAACTGACAGTTCCGACAGAGATTTAAAATGAGACCTACATAAGCCAAAAACTTCATTTACATCGGTGAATAACAGCTGCAAACATGTGTCAATTGTCCCCCTCAATGGGATATTGGTAAACAAATTCTCAACATCAAATGAAGCCATGGTCAACTCTTGTGCATCTTCAAAACTAGTTAAGGGCTGGGCGCTTAAAGCATGAAACAAATTTTTCTTTATACACTACTATTCTCATCAGAAGTAACGTTTAATCCTGGCATAATCCACGAACGCGCAAATAGAACACTTGGCTTTTGGCACCCGGTAGAGCCCGAGCACGTAGGTACACAGGTCACGCTAGCAACACCCAACGCTTCTCTGAGGAAGTTTTCTTCACGTCATGTGCCCTCCTGTGCCCCTCCAGTGCCCACACGGTTGAATCACACGCTCAACTTATGAGCGCACCTTCAGGTCGCGCCTCGTTCAACTAATAGTACTTCCCAAGGGTAACTCACTTCTGCATCTCCCCAAAGCCGGGGCAGCCCCTGAGGAGGGCACCACACCTGGGAACCAGGCACGGCACCTCATGGCGGAACGCTCAGGAACGCGTAACAAAAGGGCGCCGGAGCAGCGCGCAGGTGACCAGCAGGAAGCCAACAATAAAGTACCGTACACACTCCTACTTGGCGGGTTTCCCAAGTAAGAAGTAAGGCAAGAAGCAGGCCAGACCCGGCCGAATGAAGGCGACCCTAAGTTGCTGGTTCCCGGTTCACTCGAGAATGCTCCGTCTGGAGAGCCACATTCCTGAGCGTTACGACTGGAATAATGTACCATGTATGGAGAAGATGATCAACCAGTTTTGTCCATATTACATACAGCACGACAGCTGCTGATGCTCGTGCTTGCCACATGTTGCGGCCCTATATTCCATTCATTTTCTAATGACCAGCCGCCCTATAACCCTGGTCTTTTGCAACACAGTATATTCCGCTCACGCTCATGCAGAAGGCAGGTGCTATAGGGCGGCTGCCGATGCTTAAATGGGTGGAATCTAGAGGAGAAATGTGTCGCAAGCATGGGCATCAACAGTTGCCGCACTGAACGCAATACGGTACGGACATTTCTAAACAATAGGCACTATGTTAGTTGAGCCGTCAACAAGTACAGATTTTCAATGAGTATCCAGACGACGTGCGAGATGAGCCTGCATGTGGGTCTCCCAGGGGAGGGCGCAGACTGTCAAAGTTGACTCAACTTTTACTACTGGCGAGAATAAGTCGCAAAGCACAGAAAAAGACACTCGAGTGGACGGCCACTTTCGTAGCTTTCCACACGAGAAAGTAGAGGAGTCCCGTGGACTATGTCGGCAATCTCGATCGACAGCCCACTTCATGGAACAGAAAGAGAACCGACCTAACCGAACAAAACTAACATCAGCAGGAACTGCGGCCAGCAGCAACATCTGCGGACAAGGCTCGGGTTCGGCCCTAGGTGAGTGATACCTATGCATTCTGACAAAGAATAAGCCCGCCAGAATACACCCGTGAAGGCGACGTAAACAGATATATGATGTACACTCTTGATCAAAAGTTAAAGACCACTTGAAAATGTAAAAAATAACATTTTAGTGATAAATACATAAACTCCTTCGACTAGGGATCAGTAATTCCTGAAGGTATCAAAGGTGAAAAAAAATACCTGCTTCAACATTTTATTGAGAAGTGTACATTTTTGTAAAATAATGAGTTTTTCAGTTGATGAAAATTATAGCTAAGACCACAAACAGAAATCGTACGTAACCTTTCGACAAGGACGTTGAGGTGAGCAAAGTTTGAACTTAGTAATTAGTACGGCCTTCATTCTTGTTAGTAGCCTGAAAAATTCTTTGTGGTACATAGCTACGCTAGAAATAAGGGTTGGACGAATATTGTCCCAGCTCCTAAAGATGGCATCACGAAGTTTGTTTACCGTCACAAATTCTTTACTATGTCCATAAATATCTCTCGCCATCTATCCCCAAAGACATTCTATTGGGTTCATGTCTGGCGAACATGCTGGTTGACATGAAAGAGGGACCCCATTCTCTTGAAAGGAGGTCATAGTCTGGCGGGCAGTGGACTGCTGCATTATCCTGCTAGAAAAACCATGCATCAACAACACAAGCGAGGGCCCTCCGTCGACAAAGATGATCATCGTAATATGCCGGCATAACCAGCAGCTGTTTGACGACCCTGCACCTCCTAAAGCTTCAATGCTCCCCTGGAGGAAAAGGCGCTCCACGCCATAACGGAGCCTTCACCGCTGTGAAGTGACGCTTGGAAAACATTTCAGAAGGTATCCCTTTATCATGCCAGCACCGTAACTACAGTTGGAAGCCATCATCACCATCCAGATAGAACTTTTTTGTCAGAAAACAGAATTTCAGACCACTTTTCAATGTCCCATCTTTGATGCTCTTGAGAAAACTGTAAACGAGCCACTTTGTGATGCAGAAACAACCAAGGACCTTCCACATGCTTTTGCTCTTCCATGCCCTTTTGTCGAGTCGCCTGATGGTTATTGAACTGCAATCAGCATCTGAGTGTCTTGATTTGGCTGAAAGCAACCTGTTTAATTCTCCTCAAGCAGGGGAAATTTTTGTTGGTCTACCACTAGATTTTGCTGTTCAGAGCTCACAGGGTCCTTTAGGAAGTTGCTAATGATCACAGTTTTACTGTGGAGAATCTCAGCTGCAATTGCACACAGCGATAAACTTAGCTTATGCAGTTCAGCAATTCGACCATGTTCTAATTCAGACAGTTTGATTGCTTTGGGCATATTGACACCTTCACACTATCAGTGCAAGCCTGTAACTGATCCGAAATGCCCCTCAGGGGGCATAGGATGGGCCATAGGGTTAGGTTAGTTAGGTTTGCCCATCCTATGTTATGAGGAGCAGCGCCCCAAGGGAGTTTGTGTAGGTTACCTTAGCCATAAGCTAGGCCTTCGGGACGGCTGTCTTTCGTGCCCCCTTTGCTTCCTTCCCATCTTTTACTCCTACTGATCTTTCTTCAATCTGTTCTTACTCTTCTTTCCCGACTTGCTGTTCCCATGGGCGTTGAACCTGTGTGGAAACACCCTCGTGCATGGGTTCCACGTATCTATCGTCACACTATGTGACCCTTGCTGCTTCCTCTGTTAGATCGCTTTTGCTGTGGAGACGGAGACTTAAACTACTCAATCTACTATATAATAATTCACGTCGTGTTTTTATTTATTTATTTATATATTTATATCTTTCCTGTCACGCTCTATGGGAATAAGATAGGAGAAAATTCAGATTTCATTCAAATGGCGAAAA
>LQNS02278156.1:1951969-1968036 GCA_001587735.2 Parhyale hawaiensis
AGGAAGGAGAAAGAGGGCGCTTGTGGGCTACTGGTAGACAGAGTCTTAGGATGTGGGTGTACACAACGCTTCCATGTACATAGAGTGTTGAACAATATGCTATAGCAGGATTTTATGAAGCAGTGCCACGTGTTTTGGTAAGCCTTGGCCAACTCAAAGCAAATTATCGGCACCTCAGATACTTCACACTTTGATGAAATAAATTCCCACTTTTCTGACGTGCTACAAGAAGATGAGGGTGGATTAGCGACACGATGTACTAAGAAAGGAGTACTAAAAAAAGCAATTAGAGTGATGTTCAGAGATTATGTGACGAGGCCATTGAGCGGCCTCACTCATTGTCGTGCCACAGTAGCGGTGATGGGAGACTTTCGTTGCTGTCGGTGCCCAGCGAGGCTACAAAACCGTTTGTCTAACACTCGACAAGACAACAAGTGCTTAGTTTTAAATTAGAGAGCAGTGGAGACAATACGATAAACGAAGTAGCACAGGCAGTGCATGGTTGGGAGGTCAGTGCTCCATGAATTGGAGCCAGATGAGGTCCCTGGCATTCGAGTGAGAGATATGCATGCGGTTACGATTCGACCTCACAGTATTACAGCAGATGCTGATACGCCGTTCAGTCGTTCCATTGTCCAATAGTTAGAGCAAGGGTCGGCAACCTCCGGCCCGCAAAGGACCTGCGTCCGGCGCGCCACCCTATTTTTCAATACCGGCGTGTACGTTCTATAAGGTAGCGTGTGTGTTCAATTTACGAAAAATATTCACTTTGTGGGATCTCACTTATCATGCTGGCTCGCAGCCTGTTCCTCAAAGTCTCATCAAGCCCTCACTCACTCAAGGTTACCAATCTCTGACATAAGAGTATTTACCATTAAGGACTAAATCCAAACTGAGCTTCGTGCAGCAATAGCTTTGTTTTCTAACAAGCTTTCAGAGTCGGACGGACAAAGTCCGACTGCCACTCACTGGACCCCAGAACTGTTCGACTCCTGAGACCAGTCAGCTTCTGACTCGGGCTCCTGATATCCAAAAATGTCAAACTCCAGCTCGTCGACTTTGTCCCGTACGTAGAGAAAAGTTGGCACTCGGCAACATGGAGTCTTTCGAGCTGAGGTTCAGCTCAGCACTGATGGTAAGTGTGCTACTCATACACGTTGTGCTGTAGCAAATGAAGAGGAAAATACCTAATCAAAAGTACTGTAACTCTAGACTGTTTAATTGGCTCTGTCTGCTTGCTCAGTATTTGTGTAAAGACATAAGCATTTCACCAGCAAGTTCAAAACACGGGATTATAGAGGACAATAAAACGCCTTTGCCTAGGGAGAGCAAAGCAAACGGACAAACTAAGTCACAGTGCTCAGATAAAACAAACCCAAATGTGTGAAATAAAATAAAATGTGTAACAGAAACAATAAATTACATGAAACAACAAAGGCATAAATAACAAAATTTCTAAACAAACCAGAAACAAACAAGTGACACCAACAAGAGCAGCAGCAACAGCAACTTGACCTTCAGTGCATAGCTATAATGAGTTCAATAACGAGTAGACACGTTTAGAATTACAATGCCTAAGTAACTAGCTAACAGACTGCATATATGCTATAGCACGTCAAAGTACCTCTATTGAAGTAGATATTCATGACGCTGCAAAATTTAAAGCAAAGCATGAAAAAGTGGAGTGCTTACACGAAACATTCGTATAGCCTGAAATATATTTGAGTAATAACCTTTTAGTTTGGAGTGAGACCGTAAATTACCAAGAAGCATTAATCGTATGAATTTAGCAAGTTCGGGATTGCAAAGAAGTTCATAACAACAAAGTAGAGCAAAAAGTTCAGACATCACAATGCCGAACGTTAGCCATTTGCTCTACTTCAAGCTAATCTTAAGATGGCGAAGGTTCTAACAACCACAGCTGGAAAATATAAAATTCAATTTGGCAGAGTTATCATGGTCACACACAACTTGCTAAAACTAATATATATTCTTCGTTACCAATACCTCCCTTTTGTTAGAGTAATACACCCGATTTTATCGGGTACATCTAGGCGGCTGTTTACGAACTGCCTACGGTATCTCGATAGTGGCAAACCCAAGGCTGTTTTATAATTAATGAACAGCTAAGACTGCTACTAGGTGTCTACCTGATGGCCACACTGTTGCTGTTGCCCTTGTTGTGGCAGCGGCTGCTGGGCAAATGGCGAAGCCAGTGGCTGCTGAGTGGTCAACGTCACAGCAGAAGTCGGCATGTGCTGCAGTAAAGGCGAACGTGGCAAGCTATTTGAGTTTTCCATGGACTGGTCGAATGACGATGTTGATGAGGGTAGTGACTGCAATGGTGTTGCAGGAGTGGACACGTGTCGCTGCAAGTGGGGACGTTGCGAGCTATTTGACTTTCCTGGCGACTGGTCAAACAATGAAGTCGATGAAGATGTCTGCAGAGGTGTAGCAGGCGTGGATTTGTGTCGGAGAAACTGTCGACTCTGAGGGGTTACGTTTTCTTGTGGCTGATGAACTATGTTAGGGAGAGATGTGCGCTGAGCTTGAAAGAGAGATGCGGTAGGTGGGACAAATGTTACCGACTGCTGAGAGGAGACCAATGGATCGTGTGGTTGAGTTTTTGATATTGCTTGTGTTTGAAGTAGTGGTATTGTCGGCTGTAGCACAGACAAATTTCCCTCGTTATCAGACGAAGGTATGCTGGATACAGTGGACACAGCTTTTGGAGAGGTAACATACAAAGCTTCTTTGGAACTGGTAAACGAAATTTGTTGAGTATCGGAAGATGAAACTCTAGATGTAGTTGCAGAAGAAGCTTCTTGGGTCAATACAGATGACTGTTGCATGAATTTGAGCGGACTGCTCTGTTGCTTAACAGACGTTTGAAAGGCGTTTGCTTGAAAATATGATCCTTGCATGAGGAAAGGAGAATGTTGGGGTTGGAAAAAAGAAGTGACAGGTTTCGAGTCGACTGACACAGAACGAGCGGTTTTTGTTGTGCACAATGTTAGTAACGCGTCAACCGAAGCCTCTGCAGACAGGGAGGCTCCAATAGTATCTTGCTTTGAATCAAGAGCAACAGAACGCGCAGCAGTTGCAGAGGTCGATGTCGTGCTACATGATGTCTCCTGCATATCAGCGAGGGCAGAGGATTGGGGATGGGTCGTGCGAGGTAGCGTATGACGCAAGGACTCCTCAGCTTCCGAAAATGCAGTTGTTATTCGTCGTCTACACACTTGATCACAATAGCTATCGTCACACGCATTGGCAACACTGCACACCTCCTTGTCCACCACCCTACTCTCACTTTCGACGGTGTGATAGGTTTTCTGAGAGCTCGTAAGTTGGTCATCATCCAGCACGTCACCGAGTTCTGCCTCATAGTCCAAGTCTGAGTCACCGTCGTAGTCTTCATAATAATCTTCATCATTGTAATCCTCATACTCGTCTAACCCTTCTCCTTCGTAAGAGTATTCGTAGTCTTCATCAATTTCATCGTACCTTCTTGAGTGAGAAGCACCGACACCCATCTCCATAAAGCCATCATGTCGCATGCTGGCACTCATACAATGTTTCTGCCTGCTGAGATCGGAGCCATATTCACTAACGGCAGGTGTATGAGCAGCTCTGTGTACATGCTTATCGGGAGCCACCTTGTCATCAAACTCTGGCTGTTCTGATAGCGAAACATCGCCAGAGGTCTTCAAGTTAATTGGGTCCACACAACAAGAAGTCTCTAGCAACTGGGTATTGGAAATTGAAGGAGAGTCAGTCAAAAAATCCAATTCATCCTTACTCTGGAAAGTTAACGAAAAACTAGGGGCCATTTTGACGAGTTTCGTACGCTGCGACTCAGTGGTGCTAAGGCCAGGTAAGCTTCCATGCGTAAGATTACGCGCGGATGCAACGTGCTCACATGGCAAAGGGGAGGCGTCGCCAGTTGACCGATCTTCTGAGTCTGGTGATGCGACTGCAGCAGCCGCAGCAGCGTGTTGCACGCAAAGGTTCGGTGCAACGCAGCACAGCTCGTCGATCTGAAACGTGCGAGGTGTTGTGATGTTAAGGGCACGGTGAGGGTTTATGGGGCCAACATTACCGCTGCTTTGGAGCAGGCTCAGTATAGAGTTCCGTGACCCCAGGCCACTACGCCAGGCATAAACAGAATGAATGCCATCACCCCTGTCGTTGTCATCAACATCCTCCTCTGACTGGTAATCTTCTCGGTCACCAACCTTACGTTCCGTCTGCGAAGGGGATCGACCAGTTCCCAATTTACGGGAACTGAGAGGTTCGTCAATGGGAAACGATCCACCAAACACAAGGGGGTTTAAGGGTACTGAATATAATGACAGATCAGAGGCAGGTGCTTCACTAACTAAGCTATTCCGAAGAGCAGTGTCAGCAGCGGCCTGCACATCTGCGATTGGAAGCTTGGTAATTTTGAGTCTGCCACCATCAACAGGCAGACCGTGGCCAGTTGCTTCGGAAGACTTCTGATGACAGTCGGCAGTGCTTTTCTCAAAGATATGCTTGCGAGTACTGTCATTGATGTAGGCTCTCATGCATGCCCGAGAAGTGAGGTGCACATTTCTGGAGGGATCGTTCGCAGGAACGGAGTGGGTGACATCCTGTACATTCTTCTTCCTCTGAAGTACGAATGCAAATGGACAAAACCGATCATCAGAACGGATTTCTTCTTCCACAGCATTACAAAAAATGAGACGTGAGAACAACAAGATGCACATGGAAATATCCTATATCGTAAGTACAAAAACCAGGGCTGAAGCGGAGTTTAGGTGTATTATAATGGATGTTCACATCAACTAATGTGAACCAGAAAAATGCAATTGCACTGACTTGACTGTAATCAAGTTTGCATAACTCTGAATGAATTGAAGAAATGTATGTAATAGCTGTCACAATGAACTTGATTGTAGCAGAACTTGGTGCTATATATAGAGTATAGCGTAGGCCCCCTCCTAGT
This sequence comes from Parhyale hawaiensis, assembly GCA_001587735.2. Taxonomy (NCBI): domain Eukaryota; kingdom Metazoa; phylum Arthropoda; class Malacostraca; order Amphipoda; family Hyalidae; genus Parhyale; species Parhyale hawaiensis. The sequence goes on from LQNS02278156.1 coordinate 1,956,960, forward strand.
TAGTGCTTTTATACAAGACATTGTTTCGCTTCATAAATTATTTTGTTTGCAAACGACGCTGCTTTTGATATTGTTTTTGAGAAAACTATGTTGTTTATTGCGCGGCTCTCATCCTGGTTACTTATGAACAAACTCGTCCGTCGTGAAACTAGGACTAAACAAGAGCACTCTGAGAGCGCATACCTCCGCCAAGCGAGGCAATGGTAGCAAAAAATTCAAATTGGCTCTAAGACAATGATTTTCTTTGTATCAATTCCAAAATCTGATCATTTGTGTCTTCTGATAGTAATAACAGCTTGTGCAATTTCCTTGAAGATCAGTTCATAACTTTTTGAGTTATGCTGCTAACAAACGTTATAACAAACAGGAGTCAAACATACGAACGAATGAGCCGATCTGCACCAAAATTGAATCATTCATGTCATTTAACAATACTATCAACCCCTATAAATTTTATAAAGATCCATTCATTATTTTTGAGTTATGGTGCTAACAAGTATAAAATTAAAAACAGTGACAAACGAACGAACAAACGGATCATTACCAAAATTTGGTCATGTACTCTTCGTTATATAGCTACTACCTAACAACTCGTGTGAATTTCATAAAAATCCGTTCATAATTTGTTCAGTTATGGCATTGAGAAAAATGATGCAGACAAACAAACGGATGGACGGACCTTCAACAAAAGTTAATCATCTGCTTCTCGTAACATACATAACAATCCCTGTAACGTTGGCCAAAATCCGTCCATAACTTTTTGAGTTATCTTGGTGACAGACAGACAGCCAAACAAACAAACAGACCCGACGAAAACGTAAGCTCCTTGGCGGAGGTAACTAATGTTGGTCACTACCAAAGATACCCAGCACTTACCTGACATCATTTTAAACAATATAAAATTTGAGTGGGTCAATGAAATTGAATACCTAGGGCTAGGGGTGACCTTAGCCTCCAAGCTCTCATATACCAGACATATAAGTGAGGTGTGTGTAAAACTGAGCAGAGCCCTTGGTATATTTCAGTCCGTCTCAAGAAAGTTGCCATTAGCTTCTTTAGTCGAGATTTATTATGCAACAGTTTATCCATACCTGATTTACTGTATGGAAATTTGGGGAGCTGTTCCATAATCAGAGAAAAATTATATAAACGTTTCAAGGAACAAAATATTACGTGCAATATTAAAAGTTCAAATTGTGAATTACGTACCTGAAATACAATGAAATGTACAAAACACTGGGGTTGTTGCAATTTAAGGGCATATTTACCAATTTTTTACTCAAATTAGCACACATGTTCTTACACTACGACAGCCTCTCGTATGACAAATAGCTCTTACCTCTATTGCCTCAACATAATTAAGCCACGCGAAAACTGAAATTTATCCATCCCGCTGCTAGACTCAATGTTGAGAAACAGGGAACAATTTTTCAATTAGTTCAATTGATTAATAACGTTAGCAAAGACTTGCTGATTCCAATGCCCACCCACAGACTTTAAACACCCTTTATAAGATCAGTATTATACCATCACTGAATTTCTTACCTAGAGGTAGCATTGCATCTGCATGTGCTTTAGATCTTTCATTTTTATGAACACAAATGTATAGTTTATTATGTCTATCTTTAAAGTCCCACTGATGCATACATCTGCAGCAACATTTTAGGTCCTACAAGCAGAAATAGCTTCAGTGACCCTCGGTCACCGTTTATCTCCAGATTTTAATTTTTCTCTATTGAATTTTGACAAATTTCTATGGAGTTCATGGAGTTAAATAAGCCGCGACACGAGGTACTGCCAGAGTTGCGAAGTTGGATGGCTCAAGTCCGACTCAGATTCTCCATCCACCAATTTTTTTCTCCGACTCCTTAATACAATTAGCATGACCATCACGTTTGTAAGACTGCTTTTCACTAAAATATACACATATATTAAGCTAAAGAGAATTTTTTTTTTTTCACTTTACAGAATGTGGCACAAGTCGTAACATTTGGTACTTTGAATTTTCATATATTTATATAATTAATTTACCACCCAAAAATTTGCTTACATTTGCTGGCATTTGCAATGGAATTATTTATTATTTGCACCATTAGCAATTGAAATTATCAAGGTAATTTACAAAAGAGAAGTAAGGAGCACTTGGCAAGAATCTGCTTGGACAGTCTAGGTACCTACTCCATGCCAATGGCAAGCACATGGTTTATGCTAAAATCGATATTTGTTTACATTTGCAATATCTTCAATTTTTCACAACTCATAAAAAATTTTCAATAAATATAAAACTATTTGATACTTTGCAAAGCGGTTCTCCAGAGTCGGAGCTGGGCAAATGGGTCTCCAACTCCGACTGTCTTAAATCCTCCAACTCTCGCCGACTCCGACTCTAGCTTCACAACGCTGTGTATTGCAAGTGAGTGAAATGAAGCAGCACTTGCACTTGAATATAACCAGCTCTGCAGTACGAGAGGACAGACACCGGACGCACAGAAGCAACTTTTTAATTGCATCTGTACGACATAAAACGTACTTTCAAGAGGAAGTAGAAATATTAGGTACCGGGTAACCCTTAGTTATCAACACGGATAGACTTGTTGAATTGAATGTTTATGATAAACAGTGCACACACGTCTCGGATAACTTATATAAAAACGCCATCACTATCGACATTATTAATTATTATTAGAAATAAACCAGACAGGCGAAGTGAGAATAGAGAGAACGCCATAAGGTCATCAAGAGAAAAAAGAAATAAAAAGAAATGGAGAAGATTATAAATCACAGAATCACTTTGTTTACAAAGCATTAAAAGCTGCTAAAACCAGGACCAACAAAGACAGAGCCATCAACATTACTCCAAATATCTACGAAAGATGGGACGAATAAACGAGAATACGAGGTTCCAAGACAAACTCATAGAGGGCACCAGTACGCCGAGTTAGCCGCTCCTGAGCAATTGGCTCCAGAAGTAAAAGCGCCAGTGGATTTTTAGGCAATTATATATTTTATGCATAAAACAAAGCCAAACTCTGTGATGATACGCCAAATCATAAGGCACAACACCATTCAGCATAAAGGCGCATCGACGGACCACTCTATCCAGCAAACTCGGATGACAATCGGCAGTAGAACCTCAAAGTAAGGAGCAGTAATCCAAAAAAGGAAGGACACAGCAACTAAAGAAGCGATGCATAAACTATCCAACCAAACACCTTCCAGGTACATCGCATTATACAAATCTTCTGCGACGCTCGTGAGGCAACTGAAAGGATGTGGGCGTCAAACGTCAACTTAGGATCAAACCTGATACCCAAGATTACCAGGTCATTAACCACAGGAAGTGGCACAGCATCCGGCATACTAGAGTGTCGAAAAAGAAGACATCAGAATACACGACCGAAACACGAGCATAGCCTTAGTCTTGACTGCATTCAGTCTCATCCTTAACCTAGATCGCCAGGAATGAATCATCTCCAAATCGCACTGAATGGATTCTGAAACTTCTAACCTACTGCTGGGATTCTCGCAAAAGCCAACAAAGGAACATCATCAGCGTAACCAACACGTAAATTATGATCAATATCAAACAAATGTGCTGTGCATACAATCAGTACTATATAATAATTCACGTCGTGTTTTTATTTATTTATAACTATATTTATATCTCTCCTGTCACGCTCTATGGGAATAAGATAGGAGAAAATTCAGATTTCAAACGGCGAAAAAAAAGTTGGGTACCTTGGACTTTTTTCTTCAGTATTAGATAGGGGATAAATAGAACTCTGTCTGCTTGCTCTTTGTTGGCAAGAAGAAAAGTTGGGTACCTTGGAATCTTTTTCGTTGGTATAAGATACAGGAAAAATGAGGCTTCGGACCGACAGCTCTCTTATTACAGTATAGATTGTTTAGACAGAATGCTGAATTTACATTTAAGAAGCCTTCTAAAGAGTAACAAGCCCAGGAGACGGCGGGGGTTTTGGTGAAGTGTTATTTTTTGCCGTCATTTATAATGACGATACGGGCCACTAGTGAACAATAAAGGGCCCAGAACACTGCCCTGCAGGACATCAGATACTACATTCAAAAAATCACTATTTTTCCCATGAACAACCACATACTGACGTCTACCAGGCAAAAACTGACGAATGACCGCGAAAATCGAACCACAAACTCCTATCAATTTACGCTATAAAGCAAGCTTTGGTGCTTAACACGATAGAAGCAGCACTTGAGTCAAGCTGAACAACCCAGCCTCATGACCTCTGTCAAGTGCCAACTGCAACACATGAGAAATGTGAAGCAGAGCATCACAAGTGTCAAGCCTTCTCGGAACCTATACTACGACAGAGGTAGGACACCCTGCCTCTCAAGAAAGCGACCGAACCTCGACGTGACCAACCTGTCATAAACTTCAGAAAAAACAGGTGTGATCGAGATGGGTCTATAATCAGACGTCCGAGATGAGGCATCGGAACAGGCGTTACATGAGCAACACGCCAGCATTCCGGAAATGAGCCAAGCTCCAACATTCGAGGTTACACAGAAGGCACAGTTATACAGGTTATACAGAAGGGCCGCTAGTATATTGGCTACCTTCCAAAGAATTTGCAGAAACATTTCATAAGGGTCAGTGCCACCATAGAGGTCCAAGTCCAGAAGAAGGCTGTGCAACTCAGAAGATCTGAAGGCAAAACCAGTGAACCTCTGTTCAGGGTCACGCACTAAAGGAATTTGCACTGGGTCCCGGCTCTGCTTCTGATAAAATAATGCAACAAAAGGTCTGCTTTGGAAGCAAGGTCCACAACCAAGTCTCCCCCAACACCAATTAAAAGGGGGACGGAAGTGCTCGCACCAAACACAACTCTCTTTATTGTGGAGTGTGGACCACCAACATACCGTATATACACTAACAGACGAGGCCAATAACTCCCTGTACCTCAGATTGTGCTCTCTCTCTCGGCCTCCACATAAGTAGCCGTAGCCTGCACTGCAATTCTCTGAAACGCTGGCAGTCTATATGAGACCAGGTAATGCGCCCACGGGTATATGGCTCCTGCTTAAACTGATGCACCGTCCGACAGATATCACCAAACCAGCATTCATAGCCTGTCCTGACAAATGAAGCGGTAAGGCGACAAGCCGAAATAAAATATACCCAGGATCGGGAGACCGTCTTATGATGCTCCACGGCAGCGCAAGGACAGCACCAAAAACGGCGTCCCAATTCACACTTGACTTCAAAAATACTCCACGCCTGACCATAACTCTAGGGGCCCACTGATGAGCTCGCAGCGTTACAGAGAGGGCATTACGGTCCGAGGAACCAAAGGGAAACGCCACCGACACTCCAACTAAAGAAAATCTGTCAATATGAGGTCAAGAACACACCTATAAAATTGGTGGGACCTTCAACTAACTGCTCACAACCAGAGGCAGTCGCAAAATTAAAGGCTGCATGGCCATGACAATCTGTCCTTCCAGAGCCCAACCATTCCACATGATGAACATTAAAATCACCCATAAAACAAAAGCCAAATGCCTATCGAATTGTCAATCAAAAATCTCATCAGCAGACGGACTACGATACACTGAAGACAAATAAAAGTTCCCAAATGAACCACAGACTCAGCACCATCAACTCACAACATGGGCGCTTATATTCTATCTCTCAGCCTAGGCACAACAACACCTTTACGAACGTGAGCAGACAGACTCCCAGATCCAGCGCACGAGTCTCGCAACCGCAATATCGGCTTTTCAAAATTTGGGATCATCAGCTGGGAAACATGATGATGGCTAGAGACGAGCACGTCCAAGCAGAGTACTAAATCATAATTAGCAGAGGCTACCGAGAGCTCAGCCATATTATCAGAGACCACGAATTTAAACACACAATACGTGGCAAGAACAAACACCAGAACCACAAGGACGAGGTTTAACTTCCGCATCAGAATAGCAAACTATCATGTAGCTACATGAAAAAAATGACGAACGAGCACCATGAGAGAGTGGACGATTACAATCAGCAAAAGGACAAAACAAGCCGATAGTCACGATGGCTACAAAAGCAGCCAGCTATCAAACCCTGTCATCAGCAGTGCGTGCTTTGAACGAATGGAAGAGAAAAAACACCAGGCGGTACTCCCAGGTAGCAGAGAGAGGAGCAGACTGCCCAACACCAAATACCCAGCTATTACACCTGTCTGTTCATCTCCTCTCGGCGATGCTGTTGGGCCAAAAAGTCTCATCCGCCTTTAGAGCGCCATTTCCTCCATCTCAGAGGCTACCCTGAGCCCCAAATCCAAAGCTGGCTCATACAAAGAGGCGTCCAGTGGCCAGAAAAAGGGGGCGGCCTGATACCGCGCAGACCACGAGATTATGTAGTTATTACCTACAAAATAAAATGATAAGAGTCTGCACAGAAAACAAAGTGACTCTGAGAGTACACAGATACTAGTAAACAGGAACTACTAAAATAAATGAATACAAGATGTAAATAAAGATAACTAACGAAAGGTAAGCGATGACTTGCTTTTGGTATTGGAGGCGTGCTGGTCACGCAGACAGTAGATTGGATAGGCGGAAGTAGATGAACCAATAGGCCTATTCCCAAAGAGACACCGGAACTTACGCCCCGGCCATCTATACTTACACAACATAGACTATTTCTTATTCTTGAATGGACAGCATATGAATGATGAGCTGCAGAATTGACGTATTATATTGACTAGTTCAGGGCTCAATTTCAACTACAACAGCGATCTAATGGAGGAAGATATAAAGGACATGTAGTATGTCAATGGGAACATGAAATCGATGCACGAGGATATTCCCACACAGGTTCGATGCACATAGAAACAGTGATAGGGAAAGAATATAATGTATCAACAATGGGGCGATGGCTGAAAAGCGGACAAGAGAGATAAAAGCCCCAAAGGCCTATCTGAGGCAAAGGTTATCTTGGAGCGCTTCTCCCCGAACAAAGGATGAGTGGATATAACTAACCTAACCCCATGACCCGTCCTATGCCCTCTCAGGGAAGGATTAACCCCATTCAGGCCAACAAAAGATGGCATGGAATACACGCTATATCTCCATATCTATTTTCTTTCTTTTTACAATACACGTTTCGAGCTCCACGTCGTACTTACTTTGAGAATTGTCATCCAGCTTTATTATGCATGACCATTTATTAAGCAAAACCAAAAATTCCAACGTTTTTTGTAGCTAATAAATGTTGATCAAATGTAGAGGAGACAACATTGCCTGCTCGCTTCACAACGGTGGACTGACCACCAACAAAATATGTAAGAATCCTATGAATGACCAAGCGAATGACGAACGTTTTGGATAGGGAATGCGTTTCAACAATGCTTAACTGGAAGCAAGTTGAAACGCAGCTGTACAACCTTTAAATGTCCATTTGTCTGTACAGGTCAACTAACGAAATGCACAGATGTAATGAATTAGTACAAGAAACAAAAGTCTTCCTCAAACTGGATGGCCATAGCTAAATAAAATGCCTGAATACCGTAATTAAGAAGCGAAAATCTACGATTTTCGAACTGGTTATTTTGTATGTATACATTTAAGCTAGCAAATCGGTCTGAACGTTGTGTGGATGTGTACGCAATCAATAAGACGAGAAAAAATCTATAAAAGTAACAACTGAGGCTACTACTTGGCACGGCAAGTGAAGAGCACCCAATGAGTGACCTGAACTATGGGTCAGCACCTTCAGTGCACCGGGTGGGTGTATTGCAATAGAGGCACATTGGTAGCACCGCAGTTCTTCCAAATGGAGACAAAAGGCACATTCGGTTGGGTGCCAAAATTAGGCCTATGCGGCCTGACTTCTTCAAAACTTCAGACTGAAGCATTGGCTTTGCCACTCTGAATCGTGTAGCAATTGCTAGAAAGAAATGCAATTGTGCTGAACCTTTTCAAAACTCCGTGCCCAAAATGAGGTGTAGCCAGCGAACATGCTGTAAGTCATCCCATATTATAAGCCTTCCAGAACAAATTAGCTGCTCTGAGAGCAGAACCAATAGAAACGATGCACTTCCATAAAAAATAAAAGAAAGAAAATTGGAGGTGCACAGACCCGCAGCAGACTTGAGCTTCTACCATCGATTCTCAGGGCCGCTGGTTCAAACCTCGCCGCCAGCTAGGCAAGATATTCGCGCCGNGAGCAGAACCAATAGAAACAATGCACTTCCATAAAAAATAAAAGAAAGAAAATTGGAGGTGCACAGACCCGCAGCAGACTTGAGCTTCTACCATCGATTCTCAGGGCCGCTGGTTCAAACCTCGCCGCCAGCTAGGCAAGATATTCGAGCCGCTTGACGTCATCAGTCAGCATCCGGTTTGCATACTGCTGTGGGTTTACTGACCTTTGTCAGCAATGGGAAGGGTCGAGGGGGGGGGGGGGAGGTTGTCGCAAGGAGCCTTCCGACACTGGCGTCATAGCTCTAGACGATCTACCGATCTACGATCGACTGCAGTCGTATACTCCTCTAGGGCGTATAGGTATCAGCAGCACAAACCAGAGCATGTGGGTTTTCCAGTAGAGAATATGGTCAAGTTGACTTTACAAATTGATCCAATTATTATTTTTTTCACGCTATGGATGGAGAGAAATATTTGGACGTTCTTTCCCATACCAACAGTAGGGACAAGATCACAGAGGCTAGTAAGTACACTATTTTACACATCATTTGACTAAATGTCATTAGAAAATTTTCCAAACCAGTACATGAAATGCAGTACGTACCGATGGGGGGTCGTGGGCAGGCGTTGGAGGAGCCGAAGGGTCGCCGGTTGTGGGTGGAAGACCTGAAAGTAAAAACAATCATGGTTTCTCTGTTTGTAAAACTTGTAAAAGGTCGATACACTATGTTTTAGTTAGTTATAATCAAAAATTTTAGCCTCCGTTTCCGAGCGGAACGATATCGCAGAGGAAAAAGCAAGGGACATATAGTATGTCGACAGAAACGGGGAACCCACGCACAAGGTGTTCCCATACAGGATCAACGCGCATGAAAACAGAAAGTAGGGAAAGAAGAGGAAGAACAGAATAAAGCATGAGCAAGTAGGAGTATGAAACGGGAAGGAAGCAAAGTGGGTACGACAGACAGACGTCCCCAAGGCCTAGCTAATGGCTGAGGTAACCTACACGCCACTACGCTTTAGCGGTCATACAAAGATAGTTTTGAGCCTTGAACATACGACCTCCTCATATAGATATGTACGACTTCGGGTCGTCATTGGCAATAAGTTTTATTGATACAAAAAGTTTTCTAGTATCTATTCGTCTAATGCATGCATGAATGTTAATTCTGCGTCAGCTGCGTGGCCTGCTCACTTCTGCGATTAATTTCAAGACCGGAAATTGTGTCAAAGTGGAGGCGTGTATTAATTCTTGGCTCAAAGCCCACTGTTCCAGCATCGTGTCAGAGAGAGCGAGAATATGGCCTGCATAACTTAACACTTTCCTTACCAGCTCAACTACGGTATTTAGCTTCAGTCGTTAACAACTACTGGAAATGATAGCGTCGTGAGAGTTTTTAATTACAGGAAGAAGTAAGTAGTGGTGTGGGTTGCTAGCATCACACCCATCTCACGCACGAGAGAAAGCCAAGACATCTTGCTTGTTTCTACGGTGCCCTTTTTGACAGACTCAACACCGACATTACCGCGGAGCTGGGCATCAATTAACCACCACAAACACCGACAGTCCACGGTCCATCTAGGATCAAGTCAATAGTAGTGTCACATGTCTGCCCCACAGTAAAGTGGTACATCATTTATGCTGCATACCAAACGTCTAACTTCACAATCTTCCGTATGTTTCACACTGTTCCAAAAACCTCTATTGTTCCAATATAAAGTTTCTACGAGGGGAATCACCGAAAAAATCCACCATTTCGAGTCTGGGTCTTCCAAGGAAGGATACGGGAAACAGTCCCTTTGAATCTCTCAGTAGTTGGGACATTCAGCCAAGAAATGATGTACAGTCAGCGGTACGAGCCAATCATCACAATAGGGTTGGAACAGTGTTCTACTGAGTCGGTGGTTCCCAAAGTTCAGTTTTCCAAGGAACCCTTTAAATTCACCCTGAAATGCACGGACCCAGGCATAAAAATGGCATTAACTTAGTATATTACGTACTGAATGAGTTATGAAAATGTCGATGGCTTCTTCCAGGCTATTGCTTTTCAGTTTCTACAGAACGGCAGAGGCATAACAACATGCAACCAATATACAATTATTCATGTCACAGTCAAGTGACATCCCAAGTCAGCCCATTATTCACATACAGCAGTTTTCACCTTTAACTCTCTTGAATTTGTTTAGACTCTCTCTAAATGACTACTTGCATTGAATGATGGTGAACATACGCTGTTCTCGCAGATTTTAAAAAAATCTAAGTTCTTGTGATCGAACAAAAGAATTTTGGGTTGACTATATATACACCATAGTTAAAATTTTTCCATTTCAGTAAATTGAGGTAAAAAATTATTATAAGCTAGTTATTCTGTATGGGATAAAAATAATGCAATATTGTCACAGAAGCTTCCAAGCATCATGAACCAATAGGGGGCCGTGTGTGAACCAACTGGGGTCCGTAGGTCCTTATGCACCCCAATGGGAACCACTGTAGTAACTAGTAAGTGTTAATGGGTCAAATTGAGGCGGGCCAATACGCAAGCGGTACAGTCTTACCTCCATATGGCCGTAAACTGCACCTGGATGTCGCCCTGTCTTGTATTCTCGGCTTCATCATTTTTAAATTATTACTATTATATATTATAATGACCGTCTTTCCGCCGTATCAGATACGAAGACTATATAACAGCGATCCAATTTTGTATAATATTTAGAAGTTGAGTCGAACTCAGATGAGCTCTTTAAGTATAATCTCAGCCAGGTGCACCATGTCTGGCAGGAAATAAGGCGCGAGCATTTCTAACCCTGCACTGCTCGGCCGAACGTAATCGCTCAGCCATGCGGCGCAGGTAAAAAGACGAAAAACGAAAAGAGAAGAAGACAGAAGAAAGCGAACACTCGTGCGGGG
>LQNS02278156.1:1988450-2004950 GCA_001587735.2 Parhyale hawaiensis
CCGGCGGTAATCATTACCACTCTAGACCTCGTTGAAGTCGCGCACACTCTCACTACAATGCCCAAAGTTAAAGAAATCCCTGAAGCTACTCGTAAACGGATAATTCAACTTCGTAGTGAGGAATTAACTTATAGAGTAATAGCAGAACATGTCAATGTTCTTTTTTCAACGGTTGGAGCAATAGTCCGCAAGCATCAAGCGTCTGGGGCGGTCTCCAACCTGCCAAGAGCTGGAGCTTGGAGTTGGTCTTGGATAAATTTGACTGTATGACTGAACCCCCCTCCCTTCCAGTATCTATGGTGTGTCTACATTGAAGCATTTGAAATATCCACAATTAGGTGTTTGAGAGGTTGATCCAAGTTTCAATGGAGGCAATAACATCGTCCACAAGAGTAGCCGCTATAGCTTGTAGTTCGTTCTGATCTGCCAGACTGTAAACCTAATAAAACAGGAATTTGATGCGTTTGTACTTTTCATGCTGGTCAACAGAGTGTTTGTAGCAGTTTGCACACCTGAGCGCACGTAGAGGAAACAACGAGCGGGATCGTCATGCAGGAAGGGAGAGAGAGCCCGTCGTAAGTTAAGCAAGGGAAGAGTGGTGCATTTCAGCCCTACAGTTGCCTAAGGAAAATTTTACTACCTGTAAAAGTACATTCTGTGCATGACTGATTTACACAAAACATCACTGTTGCACAATGCACATTCTTGATATTTACAATCAAATGTGGAATTCCGAGTTTTACTCGATAATATAAATTTCAATTTTGCGAATTAACTATTGAAATGCGACTCCCAGTTTGGTCTTACGCGTGGAGAAAAGTGAATATTTTTGAATGGACGAGTCGCATACGGTAATTTGGCATTTCGAATCCCGTAAGTGGGGGGGTGAGGAAGAATCACCAATGAGAAAATGTGGGGTCTAGAAAAGAAGGCGAGGGATAAATAAGCTGCACAACAAAAATAGCACTGTGTAGACGGACCAGTACTCAAATAGCAAGCACGGCAGTTTCTTCAAGGTGTCTGTTAAAATTTCTGAATCCAATTTCATTACTTTTCACTACCTTAGAGCTATATATTAAATTACCGTCCTGCCTATTACACGTCCACACAGTATTACCAGTAGCTACTTGTCTTTTAGTTCAAATATAGGCCATGTACAATCATATACATCATACAAGCATTCACAAATAAAAGTAGCTAAGTTAAACTTTCTAACTGTCCGACTGCAACTAAAAAACTTGCAGAAACTTCGTTCATGTTGCACCGCCACTATAGTACATGAACAAAGATAGTAATACCAAAACAAAAAGATCGGATTAAGGAAAAATAAGAGAATATCTCAAGTGCATGAGATGAGCAACAGAATACTGTTTCAAAATAGACTGTGAGAGCAGAGCTCTCTTGGCTCCAAACCAAACATCAACTCCATGGTCTGATTTGAGGCTGGACCTTTTTTCCAGATCAATCTCGAGAAGATCTGATCCTCTTGTAGCATCCTGCATGATATCTGATTGCACAAACTTCTCCAGAATCTTCCTTGCTGTTGTCTGCAGCTGTATCATACATACAACAATGGCGCCAGCAGACAATCCTCCTGAAATTTCCGAAGAAAGAGCTCAAGTTCTGTTGCTATTAACACGAAGAACTCAAGTCTGGCTTGAAGAAGAGGAACATTCTCAAAGGCCTTAATAATGTATTCCAAGCTATTTGACTTCGTTGTCTTGATCTTCTCAGTGTGCATAGCTTCACATAGGCCTCCAAGTGTGGAAGCAGAGCAATGATTCGAGGTGCCACACTCCTGTTCTCCAACCACCTGATCCCTACAAATTTCAGAGGATAGGTCGATGAACCGTTGACTCTGGTGAAATTTGCTTTACGTGCGGAAGAGTCCTTAAAAACGTAGTAGCACGCTCGAAGGAATTTCTGAACATCCCAGGAACACTCCTTAAATCCGGTCTTGAAAGCATCGTGAAGCGTGTGAAGTCCACAGGAACCAATGTTCAGTAATTTGTATGGTACCGAATATGAAGATCCATTGGGCACTTCTGTGCTACCTTGTTCAGTGATTCATGACTTGCAGAAAAAGCAGATCAGCAGTTATGGCGCAGCATCAATAACCTTCTCACGATAATATTCTCCAAGTTCAAAGGTCACAAAATATCCAGCTTTATCCTTTGACATGCTGAAAATCTTTGCAATTTCGCTATCTGGGAAGATGTGACGAAACGTTTCTCCACTGTGGCCTCCTGATCAATATGAGGAATGTCTACTCACAAGTTTCAGGCAATGGATTATTTCAGCCTTGGTAGTATCGTCTCTCAACTGTTGCGAGTAAACAAACGCAAACGGTTGTTGTTGAGTTTGTTCACTGCCAGCTGTTGATGTGCCTGGTTTAGCTGCTCTCCCATGGTTCTTGCCTCAGGGACTGTTGTTAAAGATGATGCTGTTGTGACTGCTGCTTATCCAGACTTAGGCCGCCGCCACACTGACGAGAAAGCGGCATGCAACGCGACAAATTTGTTGTACGACAAAATGTAACGGAGGGTACAGCAGTCTGCTGTCCCCACTGCCGCAACTGCGATGCCTCGCGACACCCGTGCGTTGCTGCAACGCCACTCCGGTAAAAATTGCATTGCGCCGCTTGTTGCTCCGGTCTGTCCCCGGCCTTACTCTGCGCTTGCTCTAACATGCACCGTATAGCCTATCAGGTTGTGCTCAACGCTCATCAATTCTAGTTGAGGCAGCAAGTGTCTTTGACTCAGTAATAATATATAACAAAACGGTACCTGACAGCCTGCTGGAAGAAGCCATATTGAGCGAGAGCAGCGGCGTATCTCAGCTTGTGGAGCACAAACCCTGCCAGGGAGACGGGACAGGCTGGTGTTGGCACTCCGTCATCAGTTGCAGCCACAGCCAGGCCAAGCCCATACTCCAATACCTGGCAAATCATTACATTAGTATTGTAATACAGCCCTGCCTCACACTAGTTTTGTTAACCAATAGCGAATGACAATAACACTATATACATAGGCTAGCAACTTGTGTACCATAGCAGCCAGCAGATCTGCGGAGTCTAATGTTTCATGTCCGACTCTGATTCCTGGCTTCGGGCCCTCCAGTTTTTCCAACTGTGACTCCTGGTCCTCCAGTTTTTCTGACTCCTACTCTGACTCTTAGATACAATTAGCGTTTAGTATGACCATAAATTTTGTCCGAGATCTTTTCATCATAATATCTACAATATAATAAAGACTGATGCGCATTTATCTGTTTATTTGTTTATGTCTGATTTCCCACGTGCTTTAAAAACAGGCGAAAATAAGCCCAGGTTGGAGACTGTAGTTATCCTGTCTAGCTTCACTGAAAACTGATAGAAAATAAGCCAGGTTGCAGATGATGGCAAACGTACATCAGAATGTGGTTCTTTCTTTGCCAATGCTGAAGTCCAATCAATGAAGATGCATACAGTGTCCCCTGACACTCGAGTGCATCGTGATTTGTAGTTTCTGCTGAGATTTCCTTCATCGAAACTTCAGCTGCTCCAAGTTCACGCTGATGTTCTTATTCACTGCATACTCAACGAAGCAAATGGCAACATTTTCTCCAGCGATCAGCAGGCGGATAAAGCAAATAATTTTTCCCAATTTGGGTCTTCTTTTAGCAGAACAACTTTTTGCTAGAGCAAAAAAACTCCCGAGTTCTACAACATCATCGAGGATCTTTCTTGGATGCAGAGTCGGTATTTATTAGGAGCAATGTCGACTGCGTGCCAGGAAAGAATTACTTCCTAGCGTATGACCGAAGATAACGTTGGCGTTGTTCTAAGTTTGGGCCCAGTGTGCTCATCTGTTCTATGCCTGCGGACTCGTGACTCTCTGAAGTCCAGGGTAATTCGGGGAACGTTGAGCGTCATCAGCGAACTAGTGGTGCCGCAGCGCGGCAGTCAAGGGCGTGCAAGAGGTGACTTGCTTGTATCGGCGTGCTTTTAATAAGCTCTTTCTTCTTTGCATGTCATCTAAGTTGGGGAACGATTGTGCTGCTCATATGAATTGAAAGAGAGAGCACTTATCTCCCACGACAATTTGAGATGGCCGTTGTAGCGTATCCTTCAGAAGCACATCAGCAACAAAAGTATTAAAGGAAGACGCCGTCATAAATTCCCGACATTGCTGACAGCGCGGTACTGTAGCAAAATATAAATTATTAGCAATAGGCAAGATTGCTGGGACCACCTAGGTACTCACTGTTAATGGCAAACACATGAATTACGTCAAAAACAATAGGTATTTTTCCACATTTGCACTATCTGTAATTACTTTTACACCCTAAGACCAAAATTTCTCAATAGGTAGCTATATTTTTAAAAGCTTGACATATTTTATAGTCGTTTTCCGGCTCTAAATTCCAACTCGGACTATTGGGGCAAGTGGGATTCCAACTTCGACTCCCCCTCAAATCCTCCGACTCCGTAACCCTGGCACCTAGGATAGCTCACTTGTCAACATAGCATTCACTCACAATGAAACAGGCTTTAATTCCATTCTAGTATCCAAGTCTTCTAAGTCTTCACTCATATCACTGATGGCGCCTGCAACTGATTATAATGAACGTTCAGGTTCATATCGCCAATTTGTGCAGCTTGCCCTCTCGACTAGTCAGAGAGTGAAGGCTTCCAGTTCTCTGTGGCGTGCAAGAGCGTCACACCGGCCATCTCCACGAGTTACCTATCTTCATTCATCATCCGGAATTGCATAGTTTATGTCTCCGTAAATAGAGATGGTGAACGAAGAGCTTTCTTCCGGAATGCAGGTTACTGAAAACCAAAAGGTGGTCCGTCTCTACAACACCATTACAAGTGAAGTGTGTCTCAAATCCAGTACAGAATCATTCGTTTGCAAAGATACAAATATGTATTTCCTA
Source organism: Parhyale hawaiensis (assembly GCA_001587735.2). Classification (NCBI taxonomy): domain Eukaryota; kingdom Metazoa; phylum Arthropoda; class Malacostraca; order Amphipoda; family Hyalidae; genus Parhyale; species Parhyale hawaiensis. Next base: position 1,993,371 of record LQNS02278156.1, read on the forward strand.
ATTCGCTCAATTAAATAGTACTCATTTACATTCATCTAGTTTGTATACAATGCAGCAACACAAGGTTGGCATTAAACACAAAAAAAAAATAATAATAAAAATAAACACTCAATAAAACCCTCAAAAAAAAAAAAAATGGGGGTAATTTTTTTCAACAAGCATTTTGGACCAAATAAACTCTAGAAAAAACTCTGAATAACAGCTTAAATATGCTCATCACTGCAATATTGAATCATATATTGCACAACTCCTGCTTGTATCCATTTCAAATATTATTCCAGCAGCTGATTGATCCCTCTACCCTTCGGTAAAATGCGCAGGCGGGCCCAATATCTCTAGGATTGAAAAAAAAAAACTGCGAACTTCATGGTAATACAGTATAAGAAATGCATTTATTAGCTTGGTAGTCAGCTCAAGTAATGATTTAGTGGCAAAATTATCACGTCACTTTATTTATTACAATTATGGTGACAAAAGCTTCTACAATGGTTAGCCAAGGCCATATTATGCAGACTGATGTGTTAGTGCTTCTAGCAAAAGTGAACACACTTCTAAAGTCTGCATTAAGATTTTAATAATTGATCAAGTCCCACCGTCGATCAAAACTATTTTTTATTCTTGCATATTTGAACCAGCTTTAGGAATCTTTTAAAAATCACCCGATTTTGCATGGGCCGCTAAGTCTGGCGTCTTTATAGCCAAAACAACACAGTAGGAAAATATATGGCTTTGTTGAACCTTGAATGACCCCACAGCAGCGGACGATGCGTACTGCACAGTTGTGCTGTCGGTCCCGCCATTGATCTACATGCCAGGCGTGGTCGTCGTCACGGCGCTGAGTTATCAAATCTGCGTGTGCGCATAGCTATCGTGGGGGCACCTACTTTAGGGAGTGGCAGGTCGTTGAACTTTCAGTTTCGGCGCCATATTTCATAGCGACACGTCGTGGGCTGTAGCTGCACTAGACTCCACAGGGGCCAGTTGGCCTATGTCTGCAGCACGAACCAGTCCATGTGGGTTTCCCAGAGGAGAGGGCAGTCAATATTGACTTTACCTTTACCTTCAACTTTCAAGAGCTCTTTTGTAATTCATTGGTTAGCAAAGTAGCTATTTATAACTTTTCTAGCATTGGAAGCTTGAACTACCGCAAATATTAACTACGCCTATAGTAACAGATAGCTAAAGATATCTGATTTTTTGGAGCTTTCTGCTCTAAAGATTAGATGGCAAGATAGAGACTTCCCTCTACTCATCAAATACCGTTACCGCGGGCACTGCTTCGACTTGCTCAGTGTTGCACTGTCCAAAATATATCTTTTCTATCATAGCAAGTACTCATTGCACAAGTTCAATAATCAGATTCTTTAGTCAGTTGGAATTCAACTTCAGTACATTTTAAACATGTTCAAACACTTTAAACTGCCGTTACAGTCATTAAAACTTGAGTCCAAAGAATATAAAGAGTTTTGCTTTAGACTCTCGTGTGCAGCAGGCTTTACTACTTTTTTTTGAGCGAGGCGGGNATTCTTGAGTCAGTTAAAATTCAACTTCAGTACATTTTAAACATGTTCAAACACTTTAAACTGCCGTTACAGTCATTAAAACTTGAGTCCAAAGAATATAAAGAGTTTTGCTTTAGACTCTCGTGTGCAGCAGGCTTTACTACCTACTTTTTTGAGCGAGGCGGGGTGGCGGCTGGGAATGAACAATTTATATGGCAGTTTTTGTAGCCCAAGAATGAGATGGTCACATACATGAAAGGCTGTCACAGGCTCAGCAACTACATACTTTCTGATCTTTAGTAACTGCAGCTATGAGTATTCAAATAAACAATCAATATGTTATAATAGTGTAGTGGGAAAGATGAAGTATTTCTCCCCAAAATTTTGAGTCGATTTGGGCTTGAGAGGGGGTGAAAGGGCGATTCAATGCACATGGTATAGGGGGTTACAAAACGATGGGTAACTGCAACTGTAACAGTAGACAGAAATAGTCAAATGCAACGCCTCAACAAGCAAACAGCAGCAACGTCCTCTGTTTTTACAATACTTGCATTAGATCCCTAAGAGCAATGCCTATGCGCTACATAAAAGCAGAGTGTCAGTGGAACAGTAATATTTGCAACACTGGAATGGAGGCTCAAGTGAATTTCATAGCATACATATTTGCCGCTGCAAGCGCTTTACTCCTTATTTTCTTGTCAAGAGAAACACGTCAATTGATGAAGATATAAGACTTCCAGCCACAGAGAAGACTTACAGACTTATTATGAGCTTTAGAGAATGATTACATTTTATTACACATAGCTACATATGTACCTAATGAAATGCAGGCAAATGGTGAAGCTTCAAATCACAACTGTGTTAAAAATATTGACCTTTCGCTACTCTTACAGAGAGCTCATACTGGCTATGTCTACTTACTGTCCAAGTTTAAGCCTCACAAATTTTAGCAAACACCCCCTGGATGAGCTAAACTGCTTCCATTTCCCAGTTTTTCTAAAATAACAACAAGGCCTTCAATTCCAGCAGAATTTTTGCGGACTTAACAGATTTTTTCACTTAGTTTGGGTGTCATATCAGGCTAAACAAAGAACAATGTGGCAAGTACGCTCTATATGAAGGATGCACTATAAGGTAACATTTATTAGCCAGTCAGTAATGGTGCCCTGATTGAGAAAGCTTGCTAACATTTACTGCCATAGACGTGTATGTATGTATGGTGTGGTCTATGTTTCTGCCCATAAATTTCTACTATGATTTGATTGTCAATGATATAGTGGCGAACTGAGCACTTTGAAAATAGCAATTGGTGCACAACCCTGATAAAGTTTCAAATTTATCATTGGAAACTTTTCCGCCACAAAACCCCCCCTCAAAAAAAAAAAAACCAAGACCTCAATAAAAGCCAAAAAGCCCACTACTGGTGACCTACTGTGCTGTAAGAGCTACCCTGCGTAGTCGACCGTATGGTAAAAGGTAACTCGGCTTGTCAAGGAAAATAAGCGCGGGAGTGCATAAGTTGGCGAGCGAGAACTTGGCCGGCCTGACTTCAGTAGTCGTCCACAACTCACAGCATCAATAACTCCACTCCTCTGATGCCCGGTGTGCCTGCCATGTCATGCTAAGCTGATTCTCAATGTACTTTATAGAAGTTACGGTGCCCTGAAGTAACTAGGCTGTGCACCAGTTGATACCAGTGTTACCCCGTAAGAACTAGTAAATATCCGCACTCCTCAACAGCTGGCCATAAACAGTGCCCGTGCCAGTCGTGTCATGGAAATAGATCCCCCGTGTTACATCACTCTCGCTCACCCCCTATCCCCTCTACGTATATCTAAGGGGTAAATTATATTACAGCATCATTACTAATTTATGGAGTACAAGCCTCCCTCCCTATTCACTAAAATAACTATCAAAAATGAAGGAACTCCAGCACGAGCGTGTTCTTTATCGAGCGAAATCACTGAGTGAACTCAGTAATTGAAAAATAAACAACATGGTACACATTAAATCAAATATAGGATATTTAGGCCATTTAGGTTATATGGAATATATACTAAGGCAGAAGTCGCTTCATGTCGTCAGGCTGAGGTTCGTGAAGTGTAAAAAAACATCGCAGACTACAGTCATCTATACAACTAGCATTATAGTAGTAATAAAAGTATAAGAATATAAGCCTCCCTAAATAAGTACTAAGCTTTTCTAAGAGAGGAAAAGGAAGGGACAAATAGTATGTCGATAGTTACGGAGAACCCATGCACGGAAGTATTCCCACACAGGATCAACGCGCATGGAAACAGTTGAGTTGAGAAAGAAGGGGAAGAACAGACGAAAGTGATATCAGAAGGAGTATGAAATCGGAAGGAAGCAAAGTGGGCACTGGCCTTTGGCCCATCCTATGCTCCTGAGGGAGGGGGGGTCTGTTTCGTTGACACTGAGAACATGTCCCTAACATCCCACTGTAGAAGTTAGTGGCCAACTGGCACGGTACACAGCAAAGATTGGGGCCGGGAACGAGCAAACTATGAGGGCAAACCCGCAGAACAAAGCTTGAGAACATTGCTTCCTTCCATCTCCAGCTGTCCAGCAACGCGGCGTGGCAATAAAGGAAGCTCCAGGAACAGTCTCATTATGGTGTTAGTTCAGTAACGGTAAAAGAGTCCAGGACTCACCTCTGTGCATTGTGTACTGTCAATGACAGCGAGGTTCAGAGGTCCTGAGGAGCTGGGGTTGTGACCGAGCAGCTGCACCTTCTGACCCCACACTCCCACGCCACCACCAATGAGATAGCATAAGTGACCTGCCGATAACATATGCGCCACATTATGATGAAAACCATTACAGGTAGCTATCTACTACCGTAGACGAATATGAATAAAGAAATTATAAGGAGAGTCAGGCTAAAAGAGATTCAATATCGTTGGTGAGTTATAATCACAGCTCATCGAAACATCTGAAAAGCCGGAACTAATGAAGGAACTTACCTCATTACCTTTTTGCTTTCTTAATTACTGTATACAGGGTGAATAGTAAACCTTGAAAACTTTGAAATCTTGAATTCGGGACACAACACCCTGAGATGTATATAGCTACACATAGTTTTGTTAGTATTAATAGATCTGCACTCGGACAGCGCAAATCTCTAAGTGCATATCTATTTATTGATACTAAGAAAAATGTGAGTAGGCTACATGTGTATGTATGTACAGTGCCGTCCAAAACTAAGGGACAAATTTTCAAAACGACATAACTTCTTTTCTAACTAAGCCAGGTACTTCTTCTTCTGCAGACTATAAGCCAGTAAGATGTTGATTATTGTGTTATGTTTGAAACATGTAAGAAAGATAATAAAAAAGTTAGGAACGAAAAGCTTTTCTCTTGAAATTTCATAGCTAACTTCGAAAACTAAGGGACATAAAAGAAAAATTTAGTTAATTTCTTATTCAGTCCGTATTTCTTTATTTACACCAAAGACAAAGTTTGACACTGCCATACGTAAACATTGCAGTTCGTTACATGATGGCCCCAAGTCAGACTAGATGTCATCAAGTTGCACAAGAATAATTTCACTATTAGAGAAATTTCTGAGAAGGTAAACCGTTCGAAAAGTGTTGTGGGCAGTATAGTGAAGTCGTACGATGAAGCCAGCTGCATTGGTACCCCTAAAAAGCCGGCAGGCCCCGTAAAATGTCAGTTACGGAGGACAGAGTCATCCAGCGAACGTCACTGAAGGATCGTTCTGAGTCCTTAGCTGCGATAAGTGCGGAAATGAATGATACAACATGTATGAACGTTTCACGTCAGACGGCTTCTCGGCGCCTTCAAAAAATAGGGTTATTTGCAAGACGCCTACAGAAGAAACCGCTTGTGAGTGCAGAGAACAAGAAAAAGAGATTCGAGTTTGCAAACAAACATGTTAACTGGTCCCATGAAAATTGGGCTAGAGTGTTTTTCAGTGATGAAAGCAAGTTCAATTTGTTTGGTAATCGTGTAAATGCTAAGGTTTATAAAAGTCTGTTGGAAGGTATAGTTGTGCTTTATGTTGTAAACTCAGGGGTCCCCAGCCCTGTCTTCATGCAAGATAATGCCACCTGCCACAAAGCAAAGACAGTCATGAGTTACCTTGAGCAGCAAGATCTCGAAGTTATGGATTGGCCACCACAAAGTCCTGACATAAATCCAATTGAAAATCTTTGGAAAACACTAGGGTGAAAGTTATGGCAAGAAACCCTATCAATACGGAATATCTTTGAATGAAACTTCAAGAGGAATGGGCGAAAATAACTGTTGAAAATTGTCAGTCTCATTAGGTCATGTAGTCGACGATGTGCAGCTGTAATCGAAGCAAGGGACTATTTACCAAATACTGATTGTTCACAACCTTTTGCTAAATATTTCTAGCAAAATATCGAGCTGAATGCATTTTTTCTTGTCTATCATTTCGTTTTGGATGTTATAAATTTCAAGAGAAGAGCTTTTCGTTCATAACTTTTTATTATCTTTCATACATGTCTCAAATTTCAACACAATAATCAACATCTTACTGGTTAATAGTGTGCAGAAGAAGAAGTACCTGGCTTGGTTAGAAAAAAGTTACGCCGTTTTGAAAATTTGTCCCTTAGTTTTGGACGGTACTGTATACATACACGTCAGGGTGTTGTGCCTCTAATTCAAGCTTTTGTAGTTTTCAAGGTTTACTATATACCCTATAATAGAACTCAGTAAGTATTTAATGATAAATTTTGGTCGTCAAGTTAAGCGTCATGATGTCACAATTGAGGAACATCATACAATGTGACCCAAGTATTGCGACTCACTTTATCAGAAAGGCATCAACAGACCAATTGCTATAGAAAAAAGCCTGTTTAATATCTCAATACATGACAATCGCTAGACGCTAAATATAATTCTATAGTAAACAGCAATCCCTTAAGATAAGATGCTTTTTTTTTAGAGCTCAACCAAGAGAAACATAGAAATTCCCTATACAATAATAATTCCCACAATATATTAGGATCAAATTGAACAACCTTTTCTATTCAAGATGGCTAGCTATAAGAAATGACACATACAAACGCTACTCCCCATAACATAGATGGGCGAACCTAACTAACCTAACCCTATGGCCCATCCTATGCCCCCGGAGGGGATGTCGATAAGAATGTGTAACCCACACACAAGGGTGTTTCTACACGGTAACAACGCGCATAGGAATATTACGTTGGGAAAGAAGATGATAAGCAAAAGAAACTGGAAGGAAGCAAAACGGCCACGAAGGAAAGATGGCCCGAAGAGCTACAGAAGGCCATGGTAACCTATGGGGTTACGGTGTTACCCTGGGGACGCTGCTCCCCTCAACATAGGATGGGCGAACCTACCTATACCTAACTCTTTGGCGCATTCCATGCCCCCTATGAATAGCAAGTCAGGAAATAATGCAGTACTGAAACTAGATTACTCTGAGAGTGCATATCCCCACCAAGCAAGGCAATGGCAATGAAAATTCAAATGGGTTCTGAAACTATGATTTCCTCTGTATTAACACTAAAATCTTATTTATTCCTTTCGACGGTAATAACAGCTTGCTTAGGTAATTTTATTGAAGATCCATTCATAACTTTTCGAGTTATGCTGCGAACAAACATTCTGACAAACAGTCAAATACACAAACAGACCAACCGATCATCACCAATGTTCAATGATTATGTATATCAATATTACAGTACTTACAATTTCTGAAATATCATCAAGATCTGTCCATAACTTTTCAAGTTGTTTTGTAAACAAGAATAAAATCAAACACAAAGACAAACAAAGAAATAGACAGATTATCGCGAAAATTTGTTCCCGTGCTTTTCGTACCATATTATACCTAACAACTCGTGCAAATTTCATTAAATTCGTCCATAACTTTGAGTTATAGTATTAAGAAAAATGAGGCAGACAAACGAGATAATGAATGGATTTTGACAACAAGTTAATTATCTGTTTCCCCTATCGTACTGAACAAGCACAGAAAATTTTGTTGAAATAGGTAAACAACTTTTCGGGTTATCTTGGTGACAGACAAACTTGACGAAAACATAAACTCCTTGGCGGAGGTAAAAATGTCGGTGTGTACAAGCACACTAAAGATGAATCACATAACTAAAACCTAAGCAAGGCTATGGCAACTTTGATATACCCCGGAGTATAACTCCGCGTAATATGAATAGGCTGGGTGAACGTAACTATCCTGTGTGCTACCTGGAAAAAAACACTTATGAAGATGCAGCGCGATACAATGTCGAGTCTCACCTGCTGCTATGTCAATGCCGGCCAGAGAGTCGCCAAGAGCAAGAATGGCCGCACCATCTTTGTTAGCGACAGGTGAAGGGTTGGCGACAAGTGTCGCCAGGTGACGTCTCCACTCTCCCCAACGGGACTTACTATAACTCTGTAAAATAGTTGCAACCGAGAACTCAGCAAATGCCTTTCGGCATACCTATGCTCCACAGACGTACAACACTAGTAAGTCAAACAGCCAAACCGCAATGTCCATAGCTCTTGTAAAGATAATGCTGGAATTAAAAACTAGCATCAGTAAGCTGTTCCATGCGACCACATCAATTCCAAAACCGTAAAGATCAAGAATAAATTAGCACGCATTAAAACACAGTACAATGCATGTATATCCAGGGTTGTTGGGTCGGGTGGATTTTGAGCAAGTTGAAAACCCGGTACAAGCCCAGGAGTAAGAATTCAAAGCCTGACTTCAACTCAGGAAAACTACTTTATGATATACCTGTACTGTATATGTATTTTACAAATTTATAATAAAAATTTTAGTTTCGAATTGTAAAAATGATGGAAGCTATTGCAAATATCAACATTAGGGGCTTCATCCACGTGGTATTATTATATCGATACATAACATTAACTTAGAATTAGCCAACTTTACCTTAAATTGAACAAAAACGTCGACATCGGCATCAAGTTGACAAAATCATAAAATTGGCCTTTTGGGAAATCTTTCCCATCCTCGGGAAACTGAAATTTGAAGGATGATCTTTTTTTATTTAATTAGTTTTTCTTTATTTCTGTGGTATTTTGTAGTGACAGAAATGTTGTCAGAGGGAAGTCTAATATGCAAATGAATGAAGCTACTTGGAGGGTCCATATGTCCGTAACTCTACCGTCCTAGGATATGAGATCAGTTGTGGACTGTGAGGAGTGGTGCAGTTGAGGTCGTTCTATGGCTGTAAAAAAATACTCAAGTTGTGAGTTTGGTTGGGTTGGAAAAGTCTAGTACGGAGTAGTTTTTCTTGCAGAAGAGATGGTTATTTTGTACTGCATGACAATGGGGGACTGAATGCATGAGTTTCGTGAGTGGTAAACCGGTTCTACGGGACACATCTAAATTTTGGTTGATACGAGCTATTAAATGCTGTCCAGTGTTACTAATATATAAAGCATTGCAGCTTTGGCATCGAAATTAGTGGATAACACGAAACGGAAGAGGTGTGGGACCTTGTCTTCAAATTTCAAGTAAGACCCTATGGTATGTGTGTTTTTACACACATACTTCAACAAAAGTTAAGTTTATATGCGGGTAGGCTCCAGAGAGGAACGTTTTTAGAGTATTTACCGTATTAACAGATGGTTTGTTGAGTGGATGAAGTCTAATTTGTGAACTTGAGGTCTAGCAATGCTAGGATCGTATAGTTCAACTACAGTTTGTAGTGATCTAGAAGATGGTCCACCGATGTTAGTTCTCCGTGAGAAATAATTGGGTAAAATTTATTTACCTCAAAACGTCATGTTAAGAGGAAGACAAATGGTATGCCCAAAACCGTAGCTTTTATTGCATTTATTTTAAATTGATTGTATTAATGACTGAAGGAACTGGTCCTGGGGCTAAAAAAATGTGGGTTTTCTGTAAACTCTAGTTGTCAGCACCGAGTCTCAATTCGTTTGGATATCTAGAAAAGCTAAGGAATTATTTCATTGGTTCTCGGCAGCGCAGAGGCCTGACTCAGTGGCATCCGAGAATATGATGAAGGCGTCTTATTATTAATAGTTATATTCCTATGTTATAGTTATACCCACGTTAGCAGCGGACGTTGCTTGTTGTACTGTTGTGTTGGAGGTGCCCAGAACGATTCCCGAACCAAGCGGTCTTTGTCGAGGCACTCGGCGCGCTGAATCAGCAAATTTACTTGTGCGCATAGCTACCGTGGGGGTACCTACCTTAAGGTAGGGAGGTGGTTCGTCATTGAACCTTCCGTTTCTGCGCCATAGTTCTTAGCGACCTGTCGTTGGCTGCAGCTGCACTTACTCATCTGAGGCCAGTTGGTTTTTGTCTGTCGCACGAACCAGTGCGTGTGATGTTCCTAGTGAAGGGTGCAGTCAAAGTTGACTTTACCTAGTTTAAGCCTCCCTACCCACAGAGTACACTGTGATTCAAAGAGAGGAAGAAAGAAGGGACATAAAGAATGCCGAGAGAAACGTGTAACCCATGCACGAGTAACGCCTAAGGTAACCAGCAAGTCGGGAAAGAAGAGGAACAACAGAACAAAGTATCATCAGTAAGAGTATGAAGGTAGAAAGAAATAAAGTGGGCACGAAAGACAGACGTCCCGAAGGCCTGTTAACAGCAAAGCAAAGGTAACCTATACAATCTCCTTGGGGGCGCTGCTCCCATAACATAGCATGGGCTGAGGAAGGCGTCGTCTACAAAACGTTTATAGTGAATGCGTTCGATCAGTCGTAAAACAACAGTTTTATTGTGACATACAAATTATTAGCTGAAGCACAATGAGCGGGGAGCCCATGAAAACTCCAAGCTGCTTGTTGTACCTGTAACCAATGGTTAAAAATGAAAAAAAAAAAACTTCAATAATTAGATTGGGCAAAGTTCTGAAGGTGGGTTGGTCCATAGCGTGGAACGAGTCCGCGTTATCAATAATTTTTTAATAGATATTATACAGTATATGGTTTTGTCTATGGGTACATTGGAGAACAGGGAAGTGTTACCAAAGCTGAGTAAGTAGGCAGTAGGTAGCAATTGAAGGTTTCTGATAGTCTTGAAATTCACATGAATTGAGCAAAGTATAGTGATAAGTTGTGAAAGGTTCAATTTATGGCACGAGGAATTTGCAATTGGTTAGGATGGGGTATTATAAACAGCTGGAACTGGTGGTCATGGGATATTGGCTGTATGTACTTTAGGATGACCGTATACAATGACTGCAGAAGAGCTGTATTGTTGAGTGAGCAGTAGGTCGAATTAGTGATAATGCCTTGGTCCGCTCATTCTTTCAACAATCGATGAATTTTATATGTGAATTCAAGTGCAAGTTTGAAAAAATTGATTGCGAATCATAAACGGTGAACCTGGTTTATCAATTAGAATGTTATTCATCTTTTAATTGTATTAATTTTTACTTAATACAATACCTTTTCCTTTGTCCGGTGAACATACTACAGAAAAATGTTCTTCGCTAAAATTTGATAAGAGGTAAATCAGATATTAAAAAATTGGCGAGAACAGTTTATGTTTGCTATGTAGGTGTACATGTTATTACAAGTTTCCTTGCATGTTTTTACTCCAACAATAAAATTTTGGGGCATAGTGGTTGGAAACTATTATTGTTGTTATTATTATATATTATTATATAAAGTGGTTGGGAATGTAATGTGTTGGCTTAGTTTTCAAAAGATATCGACAGTCTATAATAATTGGTTTCAGCATCAGTAAGCAGAATTATAGACCGAACGACAATAAAAACTTGGGGGTGAAGGGTTACATTGCAGTAGCTGAAAAACGTTCCTCTCTGAAGCCTACCTGCGTATAAACTTTCTATTTTTACAGAAAAATGCATTGTATTGACCATAGGGTCCTACTTTACATTCAAAGACAAGCCTCCTACACCTTTTCTGCCTGTTATCTACAAATTTCAATGCTGAAGCTGCAATATTTCGTACATAGGTTGCACTCGAGCATACAAAGCTCGTATCGACCAACAGATATATACACTGTGGGTGTATCCGCGAGTAGTAAAACCGGTTTAGCACTCACGAACTCACATATTCAGCT
>LQNS02278156.1:2004974-2033990 GCA_001587735.2 Parhyale hawaiensis
CCTTTTCTGCCTGTTATCTGCAAATTTCAATGCTGAAGCTGCAATATTTCGTACATAGGTTGCACTCGAGCATACAAAGCTCGTATCGACCAACAGATATATACACTGTGGGTGTATCCGCGAGTAGTAAAACCGGTTTAGCACTGACGAACTCACATATTCAGCTACTCGTCTTCATGGAGAGCAAAAGATCCATCCCTTCAACAAGAAAGACTTCTCCATCATACACTTTTCCCAAGTCCCAACCCAATCAAATTCACAAATAAGGGCGCTGGTACACCAAACGCGGTTCAGCGAGGAGTTGACAGGCAGGCTGGCAGTATTTGAGAAGCAGGATATGCATTGGAGCGTGTACACCGAACAGCGGCAGTTTAGCAGGCAGCTGCCGTCCAGAGCAGCCAGTGCTGGCGGCGGGTGATGCGACCGATTCCTGCTCTAACTGCTGCTGTGTGCCTTGCCAGACGTACGATACAGGGCTATCACTCTTGGGGAATTTTCTCCAGATCTTGGGAATTTGAGAGGGCTCCAGAAACTTTCAGATCAATTTCAGGAATTTTTCTAAGCCTTATACTCAAGATTTGCGTAAATAATTAACTGTTACCTATTACCAAATACATTGAGATAAGCATGAAGTTTTTATTTGTATTCTTTTATGATTATCTGCGGATTTTTTTCAAGATCTGGGAAAATCTAGAACTCCCATTTGGGGAATTTGAAAAACTCTGAATTTCATTGCTGGACTGCGATTAGAGTCCACCAGGACGTTGATCGCAGAGGTTCTGCGTCAGGAGCGCACTAGTGCTCAGTGTTGCCAAATGAAATTCGGACTTTCCTGCGAAATCCCGGCAGAAAAAATATCAGTATCAAGTTACAAAGAAAGAGGGAAAAGATTATGATCCACCGATTTTTTGCTGAACAACAGTTCCAATGCAATTTCATCATAATTGACAGACATGCTGTGCATTCTGTTCGGAACACTGATCGTCTTGTCATAGAAATCCATCAATCCAATTTTGTCCAGGGCAACTTTTGGCAGTTTGAAGTTTTTGTAACATTTGTTATGCCTATTTAGGCCATATTTCACAGCAAGAATAGCTGATAGCATAGGCAGTGGCAGTTACATTTTGTTTCTAACCTTATTTTTGTTCATGCTGCTGAATAACGCTCGACTTCGGCATTCGAATGGAATAAAATTAGTTTTAACGCAAATGCTGCCACATCTCTTAATTAGCCTCCTCCGGAACTACAAAGAAAAAATTATTTGTAAGTAGTGATATCATTAGATTCATTCATTTACAAGCTAAATTTGTCATCAATATTTAAATTTTCATTGAAATAAGTATCTATAACAATCTCCACTACGTTTGCACACATTGTGCAATGTATCACTGCTTCAGTATCGGTCCTGGATTTGGTATTTTTGCACAAGTCGTCCCGATGATCACTGGAATTTAATGTTGTAAGGCAGCAAATATACATGGCTGACTTGACTTCCACCTTAGTTGTCTGATCGTTTTTAACATCGTATATAACTCATGTTTAGAGCCTACTGGAAGTTCAACTTCCACTAGCCTCTTGCCCCCGCGGGCGGGTGGCTCTCACCCACTTTAGCCTGTCTGGGGTCAACCAACCGGTGTCTAGGTGTCAGAGACCCTANGACACCGGTTGGTTGACCCCAGACAGGCTAAAGTGGGTGAGAGCCACCCGCCCGCGGGGGCAAGAGGCTAGTGGAAGTTGAACTTCCATCCGGCGTCTAAACAAAGCACTTTCGCCTCAAGTAACGTTTCGGTTAACTCAAGGCGAATTAAAAGAAGTATTCACACATGGACAATCGAGTTTGTGCTTCTTGTTGAACATTTGTGCGTACTTCGTTTATCGCTACTCATTGCGAGGCGAAAGATATGCTGAATTACTTTATAAGTTCAACCGGCACAAAGAATAAAGATCATAATTTAATAGATATAGTATTGCACTGAATAGCTCCTGCACAAACAAATGACGCAAATGCGATAACTCGATCTGTCTCACAATGAAAGAATATAATACACGTTGGTACAGTCGGTAGAGTTACGATTTCCCTTCAATGCTGGAATAATCTATGAAGGATAATTTTATCGCAACTGTGCCTTACGTTGTGTCAATAGCATTAAATTCGGCATATAGTGTTAAATAAGTCAGAAAAATGTCATAAATGCTAAAAATTCAAATTTCCTGCTTTTTTTCAGCTAAACGCTAAACCAATTTTTAGATGCTAGACCTCCCAAAATTCTAAATCTAGCATAAAAATGCTAAATTGGCAACACTGCAAAGCTGCACCTTCGCACCTGCTGTACTACTTGTGGTGTGAAAGGCATACAGCCTGCCTGCCAGCTCAACTGTTCCTGGCGTGCCAGCGCCTTAAGAATCCCTCTACATCCATAAAACATAACTCAGCCTTAACATACTGACCTAAGCAGCACAACTCCTCACAATCCACAGCTGATAAATCCTATGGCTGCACAGGTACTACTGACATCTGGACTTTCCAAGCAGCTTCATCCATTGCATCTTAGCCTGACAATATCTTTGTCACAGACTACCACAGAAATAAAGAAAAAATAACGGGAAAAGTAAGACAGGCTATCCTTTAAATTTCCGATTTCTGAGGACGGGAAAGATTTCCCAAAACGCCATTCTTATGATTTCACCAACTCAATGACTTTGTCGACCTATCTCTATATTTATATATAATAACTACGATAGTTGTAGCTCATCCTATGCCCCTGAGGAGTAATCCATATCAAGAGTGAGTAGCTACCTACTTGGTCGAGTCAATTCTTGCCTAATGTTAGTCATGCAAAGTATGCAAATTCATTAATAATTTTACATCCTAATGGTGCAAATATTGCAAGAACGTAGTGCCTTAACCCTAGATGTACCGTACCGCTTTGGCAATTAAAGAATTTTAGCTGCCGATCAATAGGCCCGGGTTAAGGGTTATGCTTAATGCACATTTTTGGTGTTGAATACTTACCCAGAAGAAACAGTCTTCTTGAATGGCAATTATACATGAATTGTATTGAGTAATTTATGTCTCAGTTTTCTCTACAAAGACGATCTCACTGAAATAGAAAAGACCAAGTATACCGAAAGAAATGAGAAACCAATAGACGAGGGTGTTCCCACATAGCATCACCGCACATGGGAACAGCATGTTTGGACAGAACAGGAAGAACATAATGGAATATCAAGAGTGCGAGCCTGCAAGTGGAAGAAAGCACAGTGGGAGCGAAGGAAAAAGTCCCGAAGGCCAAGCTGGAGCAACACTTACAGGGCATCTTGAGGTCGCAACTCCCCAGAACATAGGATGAGCGAAGCGAACTCTGAAAACTTGACGTCGCAAATGGAGCTAATGGTGTAAAACAGCCTTGAAAGTGGCGAAATATTCTTTCTAGCTCAACATACATATATCTTTCGCAAAAAGTAGTAGTCAAAATTCATGGCCAAGCTAAATGCTAATTGTATTAACGAATCAGAGTCTGTCTCCTAGATTTAACAAGTAGTGTGAGGTACCTATACCATAGATGACGTAACTTCAGCAAAGGTGTTTCTAGATAAAAAATAGACACGGTGGGAAATATTGTGGAGAAGAAAGGAGAAGTTTTACCTTTGTGACATCAGGTCTCTTGCCATTAACTTGCTGCACCAAGGTGTGCACCACATCGTGGGACGGAAGACACTGCAAAAATGCAGACAAGACGCGACTGCCGACCGCCTGCTCCATGCGGCTGCCGATAGCCAAGGCGTGACCCCACAGCTTGTTTTCAATGGCCAGTTCTACAGCGTCTCGCCTTCTTCCCAAGCACACGAGCTCACCCATTTGTCTGTTGATTTTCTCCAGCTGTTCATTAGATAGCTGAGGCATTGCACGGGTTATATCCGATCGAGACTTGGATAACACAGCCGAGTTGCCTTGCAGAGAGGCTAAGGAGTTTTGGCTGGTTGAGGAACGTAGAGCAGCAGCCTCATCAGCATCTTCAGTGTCACGTATTCTTTCTGCATCGTCTTCATTGATGTTCATCTTAGACAATCCCTGCGACACTTCCTCTTCCTCAGATACTTCGTTGGCGCTCTCAACGAGTAAGCCAGCCAGGTCTGCTGGGCAAAGTTTGCCGTTTTGGCGCACAAGGAGAGCCAAGTACCTCCACAGCAGCTGATGTGATCTGTTTTGCTCCATGTTACTGCTGCCAGTAGAACACAAGTCGCGGTAATGCTGCTGTTTGCCTTCACAGAAACGTACAACCACGTCTTTATGGGTGTCATCCCTGTAAAAACATGCAACAAATCATCAGCCATGATCTAACATGCCAGCAACAATTAGAAAATCGGGGGTTATTATATTGCTGGTTTTACGATCCCACCCACGTCACACGGCAAGAACCAAGCCGTGAGACTCAGTTTATTGTTTCGTCAGTACATGAATGTTTCATCTCAGCATTCCTGCCGGAAAGTACCAATCGGCCGAGTGCGCAACAACCGGCGGAAAATAAGGCACAAAGCATCTCTAACCCTACATGATTTGGCTGAACAAATTCGAATTTGCTCAGCTATGAGGCAAAGGGTAAGAGCCGAAAAACGGAGGCGACAGAAGAAAGAAAACACTTGTGTAGAGAGTCCCTTCCATAGCCTCCCACACGAGAGCAGATAGGAGTCCCATGGAATGAGTCTCTTACCATCATTCGGCGGCCCATCTTGCGGAACAGAAGAAGTATAAAGAACCTACCTAACAAATTAACCTTCTCAGCAGGAACGGCGGCCAGCTGCTACATCCCCTACAGCTATAGTTCAGCCTCTAGGGAGTGTCACTGTACATTTCTCTTTCACGGCTCTACCATGTATTTTCCAATTCCATCTGATGAGGACATTGAAAAAAGTTGGGTAGAACTTTTGCAACTGGTACATTTTTCAGGAGGGCCCAAATTATCAATTGCGGACTGATTGTTCTGAAACTTGCTCAGAATACATCTATTTATTCTTGAGACAGCAGCTTAATTTGTTCCTACAACTTTTTTGATTTAGGCCTTAGTTTTTGAAATAATGGGAAATTTCAAATAAATAGAACTCAATGAGTTTTCTTGCTAGAATAAAACCAATGACAGTTTTGGAATCCTTGGAACATTTTTTAGAAAACTATAGAGCCGAATATTCCATTTTTGTTTTCGTAGTATTTTTTATCAGAGCTTGAAACCACATCCCTTTATTGTTTTTTCCCTATATTTTAGTTAGCGATCGCAATGAAAGAGAAAACTGAGAATCCTGCTGTGATAAATAAATATTATGAAGGCAAAAATGGAGAATCCAGCTCTACAGTTTTGCTAAGAAAGTTTCAAAGATTCCAAAACTGTCATTTCTTCATTTTAGCATGAAACTCATTGAGTCCTATCCGTTTGAAATTTCAAAATATACAAATATATATTTTATTTTCTTGAGATGGCATTAATGTAGCTTTCAAAAAAATTAGGAGCAGTTAAGGAAATTTTGATACCCACGACGAGCGTTTCGCTGTTCTCCAGCTCATCAGGTGGGAGGGTCGAAGTTGGTAAATTTAGTTCTTGAAATCTGGCGAAATTTAGAGATGTTACCATAGGAAGGTGTAACTATGCCAGCTGTTCCAAAAGTATAAATACAATTTTCAATCAAGCAAACGTTCCATCTATTTCAACTGCAGTCCGCTGTGTAGACTCCCACCTGATGAGCTGAAGAACAGCGAAACGCGCGTCGTGGGTATAAAAATTTCCTCAACAGCTTCTAATTGAAATCTATACATATATTTATATATAAACCACATTATCTCAAAAACTAGGGCCTAAATCACAAAAGTTGTTGGAAAAAATGTTTCTTTTTTCAAAAATACATGTTTTATGTTTCAGAACAATCAGTTCACAATTGACAAGTTTGGGCTCCCCGATGCCCCCCTCAAAAATGTACCAGTTGCGTCAGTTCTACCCAACTTTTTTTTAATGTCCTCATCATATGAAATAGGAAAATACATGGTAGAGCCGTGAAAGAGAAATTAATGTAAAGGAAATGAAATGTACACAGACACCACCCTGGAGCCTGGACTATTGGAGAGGCACTCGCGACAGCCCTTAGGCTCGTGACGCTCAATGTAACATATACGGTACCAATATTCTGACAAGAATAAGGCCAGAAAATTACTAAAAAAAATAGGTTAACAAATAGCTACACTATGAATTGGATGGAGAGCTAAGTATTATCCGTAAGTGCACTAACTTCTAAAAAAAAATAAAGGTAAAGTTTCAATTTCGGATAGGAATAAATGCATCCCGAGTTGACAGGGAAGGAACAAAAACAAAACATGAGAGAAGCACTTAAATAATGGTGTAACAGAGGTTTAGCAGAACAATACCACTGCCCATTCAGGAACTTACAATTACTCTTTTATTATTATTATATAAATAAGATTAAGCCACCTAATCCACCCACAACAAATGTAATGTTCTAAGCTAGGAAAAGGAAGAAACATATAGCTACTGTAGGTAGTACAAGATAAACACGGGCCCCATGCACGACAGTGTTCCCACACAGGATCAACACACAGAGGCACAGCATGTCGAGAAGAAAAGGAAGAACTGAAATAAAACATCGTTAGAAGAGTGAGACCGAAAGAAAGCAAAGTGGGAATGGGGAAGAAGGTATTCCAAAAGCCTAGCTATACCTTTACTATGTAACCTGTAGGGTCCCCATAGAGACGCTGCTCCGCATAATTTTCGATGGGAGAAGTAAATTTTCAAAGTAAAATCAGCTTTAATGAGAAAGATGATGGTACTGAAAACATCTAGCAAATGAGCAATATATTACAATGCTGTAACAACGTACAATGGAAAATACACAACTAAAACACCAACGAACACCCAAATTTTGTACCCCATATACAGTACCGTCCAAAACAAAAGGACAAATTTTCAAAACGGCATAACTTTTTTTGTAACCATGCCAGGAAGCAGCTACTTCTACTTCTTCTGCACACTATTAGCCAGTGAGATGTTGATTATTGTCTTAAAATTGGAGACATGTATGAAGGATAATAAAAAAGTTATGAACGAAAAGCTTTTCTCTTGAAATTTATAACGTTCAAAACTAAGGAACAAACAAGAAAAAAATTCATTCAACTCAATATTTTGCTAGAAATACTTGGCAAAGGGTGGCGAAAAATCAGTAGTCTATTTCGTAAATAGTCCCTTGCTTTCGATTACAGCTGAACATCGTCGACTACACGACCGAATGAGACTGACAATCTTCAACAGTAATTTTCGCCCATTCCTCTCGAAGTTTCATCCAAAGATCTTCCGTATTGATAGGATTCATTGACATAACTTTCACCCCTAGTGTTTTCCAAAGATTCTCGTTTGGATTTAAGTCAGGACTTTGTGGTGGCCAATCCATAACTTCGAGATCTTGCAGCTCAAGGTAACTCATGACTGTCTTTGCCTTGTAGCAGGGGGCATTGTCTTGCATGAAGATAGGGCTGGGGACACCTGAGTTTACAATATTAGGCACGACAATACTTTCCAACAGATTTTTATACACATGAGCTTTCACACGGGTTCGTTTGCAAACAAACGAGAGGCGATGCCCCTTGACTAGAGAACATACCGAAAACAATCACGCCAAACTTCACATTCATTCTTACTTATTAGTACACTTTACACTTAACTTCTCACCTTCACATCTTCTAACAAAGTTCTTACCGTCGTTACCAAACAAATTGCATTTGCTTCCATCACTGAAAAACACTCAAGCCCAATTTTCATGGGACCAGTTAACATGCTTGTTGGCAAACTCAAATCTCTTGTTCTCGGCACTCACAAGCGGTTTCTTCTGTGGGCATCTTCCAAATAACCCTATTTCTTGGAGGCGCCGAGAAACGGTCTGACGTGAGACGTTCATACATGTTAGGCCATTCATTTCCCTACTTATCGCAGCTAAGGACTCTGAACGATCCTCAAATGACGCACGCTGGATGACTCTGTCCTCTCTAACTGACGTTTTACGTGGTTTGCCGGCTCTTAGGGGCACCAATGCAGCCCGTTCCATCGTACGACTTCACTATTCTGCCCACAACACTTTTCGAATGATTTACCTTCTCAGAAATTTCTCGAATAGTGAAATTATTCTTGTGCAACTTGATGACATCTTGTCGTAGGATGTAATAACTTTCTGACGTGGTGCCATCATGTAACGAACAGCAATGTTTACATATGGCAGTGTCAAACTTGTCTTTGGTGTAAATAAAGAAATACGGACTGAATAAAAGATCAACTAAATTTTTCTTTTTTGACCCTTAGTTTTGCACGTTATAAATTTGAAAAGAAAAGCTTCGTTCATAACTTTTTATTATCCTTCATACATGTCTCAAATTTAAACACAATAATCAACATCTTACTGGCTAATAGTGTACAAAAGAAGAAGTACCAGGCATGGTCAGAAAATAAGTTATGCAGTTTTGGAAATTTGTCCCTTAGTTCTGGACGGTAGATACTTTATGTACGAGATTACCACTTAACTCAATGCACACTTGTATCCAGTTTCAATAGACTATTCTAGCAATAATTTACTCATCAATACTATACAGGTTTTTTTTTTATTGTACGGACAAATTTCAACCATAGGTAGAAAAACTCAAATCTATTTTCAAGAGTGATAAAATGCCAAAAACTCCTAGTTTTTGTGTTACAATGACTTAATGAAACCTAAAGCTTTAAGTACTATACTAAGTGCGTGGCAATGTTAGCACTAATTTTGATAGTTCAGCACGTTTTCTGCCCACATTCCTGCTCATGTGATGTTGATGATTATTTGGGCGAATGACATGCAGATTATTAAGCTGGAGCCGAATGACGATAATTGAGAGTATTAAAAACACCATCGCCAGTAAAATACGCTTCATCTATGAACAAAATGAGCTGGGTGAAGTTGGGATCCCTTGTTCGCTGCTGCATGAAATACTCTGAAATTTGTACAAGAGGTCCAAAATCTGCTGGCAGCAACCCTTGCAGTCTTTGCAAACGACACAGATGTAAACTCTGACGACACAGTTTCCGCCACACGAATATGATTCGTTAGGTAAAAGAGGTAAGTTTAGAACTACATATACTTTTCCAACTGTTAAATAGTAACAGTTTTTATTGTAAAAACTATAAAAACGAAGAAGTTTTG
Organism: Parhyale hawaiensis; assembly: GCA_001587735.2. NCBI lineage: Eukaryota > Metazoa > Arthropoda > Malacostraca > Amphipoda > Hyalidae > Parhyale > Parhyale hawaiensis. The sequence continues at coordinate 2,014,194 of LQNS02278156.1, forward strand.
GGCATTTTATCACCCGTGAAAATCTATTTATTTTGGGTTTTCCTACCTAAGGTTGAAATTTGTCCGTACAATAAAAAAACACTCTGTATAGCTATAAATTAGGAAAACTTGGAATGCAATGAATGCTGACAGCACATAGCTATACCTTTACCTTTTGACTCGCTGTTTTAATTATTATTCCAAATGATAAGGGCATTCAATAATGAGTGTAGCGACGTTGCACTTCTGTACCTGGTAAGTGGGCCGGGGAATGCCTCCAGGGCCTTAATCTCAGCTCTGGTGGTCTCATCGCACATGAGAACGTCTCTCGTGTTGATGATGGTAAGAGTGGTGCTGGTAGCATCACCACTATCGCTCGAACCAGGCACCACCATGAGCATGTGGCCCGTGTGGGTGAAGTGGGAGATGGTGTGGGCACGGGTGTAGAGGCCGGGGGTGAGTCGCTGGGAGGGGGACCGTGCAGCAGTCATGTCAACAGAGCCACGCCCGCTCATGTCACCACTGCAAAACAAGGTATAACTGTTAGGTAAGTTAGGAGCAACAGATGATTCACTTTTGGTGATGATCCGTACATTTGTTTGTCTGCCTCTTTTTTCTTAATGCCATAAATCAAAAAGTTATGGGACGGATTTTCATGAATTTCACACGAGCTGTGAGGTATACCACGAAGAGTGAATGACCAAATTCTTGTGATGATATGTTTGTTCGTTTGTCTCTGTATTTGATTTTATAATTGCTAGCAAATGAACTCGAAAAGTTTAGAATGGATCTTTATGAAAGTTACATAAATTGTTCGAAATTCTAAAAGACAAATTTTGGCGATGATCAGTCCGTTTGTTTGGGTGCTTGACTTAAGTTTGTCATGTTTGTTAAGAATATAACTGAAAAAGTTATGAATGAATGTTCATAAAATTTATAAGAATTGTTTGAAATGTTCAACAAATTACCAAATTTTGGTCATCAGTTTGTCTATTTGTGTGCTTGACTAATGCTTGTTAGAACATAACTTATGAAATTATGGGCGATCTTCAAGAAACTTACATAACCTTGTGTTACTGTTAAAAAGCATTGAAGACCAGATTTTGGTGCTGATAAAAGGAAACAATAGTTTTAGAACGAACTTGAAATTGTCGCTAACGTAGCTTTGCTAAGGGGAGTTGGGCATTCTTACAGTGCTCTAGTTAAGAGACGAATGAGACCGCTTTAGAAGTCACACCTGCTACACCTACACTAACGAGTCCAACTCCATAGCTACATTACCTTTATACTGCCATATGGAAGGATCCTTGAATTTGAGTTGATATAATTGAATTTGTGCTGCAAACAAAACCAAACGAACATACTGAATTGTCACTCCCAACTATAGTTTTCTGTGAATCAAAAACAGCCTTTTGTGTATTCTGTCAAATATCAAGCAGACTTTACATGATGCATAAATATGTTGCATTAATAATTGTACAATCAACTGGGAAAAATTAGACGTTGCTTATTCTTATTACTACTGCTATTTGGACCAATGGAAATTCCACGGTTAATTAATGCATTTACATTCTAAAACGTAGAAAAGCTGGCTGCGCTTCTACATATAACTTACCATATCCTAATTTGACAAAAAGAAACTCTCTAGCCCATTCCGTCTGAATTGACGCCCGTCAGTTAACCTTGACGAACTCAGTGTTAAAGTATATACCGTAACACAGTCCACCTCCATAACACCAGTCATCTAACCTCATGCACATTGTCAATTCCAACACATGATATTTATAGTAAGGCGCATCGTTCAGCCTACAGCACCTCATCTCACTCGACCCACCATAAAAATCATTATGGAATATCTGACAGGCGAACGCAGAGGAGTGCAGATTCATAGTTAGGTAGCCCTGAAAACTCAGCAGAAATAGTTTCATACCCTTGTGCTTCAAGAGAAAATGAATTGCCAATACAATAGTTTAGACTACATATATTCCTTCTATATTTTTCTCAGTCTAACATCAATTTTTTTTAAGACGCCAGCACTTTATACAGTACCGTACTTCAGCATTTTATACAGTACCGTACTTCAGCACTTTATACAGTACCATACTTCAGCACTTAATACAGTACACCGTACTTCAGCACTTAATACAGTACCGTACTTCAGCACTTTATGCAGTACCGTACTTCAGCACTTTATACAGTACCGTACTTCAGCACTTTATACAGTACCGTACTTCAGCACTTTATACAGTACCGTACTTCAGCACTTTATACAGTACCGTACTTCAGCACTTTATACAGTACCGTACTTCAGCACTTTATGTAGTACCGTACTTCAGCACTTTATACAGTACCGTACTTCAGCACTTTATACAGTACCGTACTTCAGCACTTTATACAGTACCGTACTTCAGCACTTTATACAGTACCGTACTTCAGCATTTTATACAGTACCGTACTTCATTTCTCATCAAGATAACTCTAGAGTTCGGTATTCTAAAATTCAGCTTTGGATCTCGTAATTGTTCCGCCAGCAAAGGATTCACAATTGTACCACGATGATATCCTAGAGACACGAAATGGTAAAAATATGGAACATAGAAGTCTCATTTATCAGAGGTAATTCTTGGATTATTCTTTATCAATAGTTACCTTTAGTAAGCTCTGTTTCCCATAGAGTCTGCAGATACTTTTGCCTTTCATAAACCAACACATTTCCATTGTTTTTTCATCTGTGTAGCTGATAGTTTGCAATGGCTATTGTGGGGCCGGTTTATAATCCACGGTAGACCATTGTTTTTCGTTCACTCGATGTGATTGCTATAGAGCAAACTGCAGCCAATTAGGCAGATTTCTTCACAAAATAGGGCTTCACGGAACTGCTCACTTCAACTCTTATACCATACCTTGATTTATGAATTTTGTTTGATTAAAACTGGAGTGCCCAGCCGTCAAAAATTATGGCAGTACATTTGAAATTGAGCTTTTTTTTATTGTTCTAGATAGTGGTACCGTAACAGGTTATGTTAGTTACAGTCAAAGTTTATGCCTCCTGTTCCGAGCAGAACGATAACAGAGGAAAGATCAAGGGACACCTAGTATGTCGATAGAAATAGGGAACCCATGCACAAAGGTGTTCCCACACAGGATCAATGCGCATGGGAACAGCAAGTCGGGAAAGAAGAAGAAAAACGGAATAATGCATGAGCAAGTAGGAGTAGGTATGAATCGGGAAGGAAGCAAAGTGGGCACAAAAGACAGACGTCCCGAGGGCCTAGCTAATGGCTTAGGTAACCTACAGGAGCCCCCAGGCGTTGCCGGGACCCATTACATAGGATGGGCGAACCTAACCCTCTGGCCCATCCTATACCTCCCTAAGGGGGCTTGCGGTACAGGCTTTGCTGCAAAGTGAGCCTCACACGTGTAGGCTTGATCTTCCGTTAAATAAATGAAAGTTGCGCTGTCATGAGCTTGCGAGAGCCAAACTTCGGTCCAGCATGTAAAGGCACAAATATCAGTTTTGAAATATATATCGTATATATGCTTGAAAGTTGAGCAGCACCAAAAATATAGTTCAACCAAAAGAATTCACTGGACATGCTCAGTGCTTACTGTATACATGATACTAGCAGATAGTTGAAACCTCACGATCTAAATTTGGCTGAATGTGAATTGAAACTATTTTGGCGGCTGCTCAGTGTGAACTTTCAACAGTCACGAAGAATTTCAGCTAAGAAAAACAATCAAAATTCATTACGCATGACAGGAATGAAAACTCCAACAAAGAGTAAGCCTTTCTAAAGCCCACTGCAGATGATAATCTTTTGACCTGCTTTTCACGTAACATGATGCGAATGCGCTGTTGAGTCTGTGTAGAGAAGAAAAAGGTGCGCTGCTTCCCAAGTCACTACCTGCTCAGACTTTGACAAGACATAAGAACCTATAGCAGGATATGACGGCTAACATTTTATCGAAACTTTTGGACGACACACGCTTGGGTCTGCACGAACACAAACGTTACAAACACAGAAGGACAGAACTTCAGCACAAGTTCTGAACACGGATTTCAAGGATATTCTTTTCACGGATCAGTGCCGAGCCACAGTTGTGGTGGGCTAGCTGGTTGAGTATTGGCTGAATACTAACGAGGCACCAACCCAGATTTCTGATTCGTCATCAGCAAGGCGGTCGAGGCGTAATGTTTTAGGCTAGAGTCAAAGGCGCTGCCATCACTGGACCACACAAAACAAGTGGAGAAAACTTACCAAATTCAGAATCCTACTTCTAGCTCCTCAACAGCTATATACGTAGCTCGTGCTTTGGTTGCCAGACCAGCCTTTGTTTCCAAGAGAAACCATGAATTTTCAACACTATATCACGCCTGCTCGTAGATCTCAATAGAACTCTAACTGGCTCAAGGATGGTGATAGTATGACCTCCAATCAGTCCAGACTTAGATCCGATCGAGAACCTGAAGGTGATCACCAAAAAAGAGTTGATGTTGTTCATCACCTTCAGGTTCTCGATCGGATCTAAGTCTGGACTGATTGGAGGTCATACTATCACCATCCTTGAGCCAGTTAGAGTTCTATGAGATCTGCGAGCAGGGGTGATATAGTGTTGAAAATTCATCACCAAGGTCTCTGAGTCAACTCGGGAGGAGGCTCCGGTGGGGGCCTAGGTAGTGGAAAACAAGGTCGAAGAAGGAAAGAGCAGGAAGAAAACGCGCGGCCACAAGTGAGCCCAGCCAAAGGCTGCTCAAAGAAAGATCAGAGGAGTGACTGGGACATGAGAAACGGTGACTGACACTTTGTTCATCATGTTGCAGATCTGAGAGGAAGGATCATCACTATGTCCCACTCGAGACATACAGTCTGCTAAGACCGAACATGAGCCTGAGCGTAACTGAGAGAAGGTAAAGCGGAAAGGTCTGGAGAGAGGAGACTCATCCCCAGTGAGAGAAGGGCATCGACAGCCCAGACCCTACTAGGGAATAAGTAGCTACAGCTATTGCAACTGCTGAAGTATGTAATGACCTCACGGCAGCGCGGTATTGCTCGNCTGGGCGAGTAAACACATGGCTTTGTCACGTGACTGAAGCTGGCGTTTGGAGATCTTAAACTGGCTGAAGTGGCAGTGGTCAGCACGTATAGTTAAGGAAGATACAGACAGGCAGTTCTTCAAATAACACGGTGAGCACCCTGTTATTTTCATCATCAGATGGTATACAGGATACAAGTTTCCTTTACATACGTCCATCCGCTCGGAATTTTGTCGATGGTTAATGACTATAAAAATTTGAGCTCAGGACTCCTTTCTATATATGCTGTGTGAGGCAATGCCGCTCTGCGATTGGATAAGCCACTCAGCCAGTTTAAGGGAAAAGTTTACTCGCAACGTTCCCGTAGGATAAATAGATAGGGTGCACTCCTCTCTATTAGAACCTCCTTGGGGCGAACCTAACCCTCTGGCCCATCCTATAGCTACCTCCCTGAGGGGGCTTGCGGTACACGCTTTGCTGCAAAGTGAGCCTCACACGTGTAGGCTTGATCTTCCATTAAATAAATGAAAGTTGCGCTGTCATGAGCTTGCAGGAGCCAAACTTCGGTCCTGCATGTAAAGGCACGAATATCAGTTTTGAAATGTATACCGTATATATACTTGAAAGTTGAGCAGCACCAAAAATATAGTTCAACCAAAAGAATTCACTGGAAATGCTCAGTGCTTACTGTATACATGATACTAGCAGATAGTTGAAACCTCACGATCTAAATTTGGCTGAATGTGAATTGAAACTATTTTGGCGGCTGCTCAGCGTGAACTTTCAACAGTCACGAAGAATTTCAGCTAAGAAAAACATAATCAAAATTCATTACGCATGACAGGAATGAAAACTCCAACAAAGAGTGAGCCTTTCTAAAGCCCCATTGCAGTTGATAATCTTTTGACCTGCTTTTCACTTAACATTGTGCGAATGCGCTGTTGAGTCTGTGTAGAGAAGAAAAAGGTGCGCTGCTTCCTAAGTCACTACCTGCTCAGACTTTGACAAGACATAAGAACCTATAGCAGGATATGACAGTCAACATTTTATCGAAACTTTTGGACGACACACGCTGGGTCTGCACGAACACAATACAAGAAGTGAGCATTAAACAAATGTTACAAACACAGAAGGCCAGAACTTCAGCACAAGTTCTGAAGACGGATTTCAAGAATATTCTTTTCACGGATCAGTGCCGAGCCACAGTTGTGGTGGGCTAGCTGGTTGAGTATTGGCTGAATACTAACGAGGCATGAACTCAGATTTCTGATTCGTCATCAGCAAGGCGGTCGAGGCGTAAGGTTTTAGGCTAGAGTCAAAGGCGCTGCCATCACTGGACCACACAAAACAAGTGGAGAAAACTTACCAAATACCAAATTCAGAATCCTACTTCTAGCTCCTCGACAGCTATATACGTAGCTCGTGCTTTGGTTGCCAGACCAGCCTTTGTTTCCAAGAGAAACCATGAATTTTCAACACTATATCAGCCCTGCTCGTAGATCTCAATAGAACTCTAACTGGCTCAAGGATGGTCTTAGTATGACCTCCGATCAGTCCAGACTTAGATCCGATCGAGAACCTGAAGGTGATCACCAAAAAAGAGTTGATGTTGTTGTTTTAGTTCAATGCCATCACCAAGGTCTCTGAGTCAGCTCGGGAGGAGGCTCCGGTGGGGACCTAGGTAGTGGGAAACAAGGTCGAAGAAGGAAAGAGCGGGAAGAAAACGCGCGGCTACAAGTGGGCCCAGCCAAAGGCTGCTCAAAGCAAGATCAGAGGAGTGACTGGGGCATGAGAAACGGTGACTGACACTTTGTTCATCATGTTGCAGATCTGAGAGGAATGATCATCACTATGTCCCACTCGAGACATACAGTCTGCTAAGACCGAACATGAGCCTGAGCGTAACTGAGAGAAGGTAAAGCGGAAAGGTCTGGAGAGAAGAGACTCATCCCCAGTGAGAGAAGGGCATCGACAGCCCAGACCCTACTAGGGAATAAGTAGCTACAGCTATTGCAACTGCTGAAGTATGTAATGACCTCACGGCAGCGCGGTATTGCTCGAGGGTAGAATTCCATCAGTTAAGAGGGGGGCGATATCCGCTCCAAATCTGTATAGAACAGGATATCTCATTATATACGCGAGGTCTGGAAGGGGCTATATGTATCATGTGCAGGATGATGTACCTGTGAGGCACTAGGGAAAACTGTTTTGAGAGCAATTCCGGACGTCGCCAACTGGAGGTGTTGGATCGCTGCCATGCAGTGGGATCCGGTGACACTGTTCAGAGCAGCATTCTGCGTAGTGAGCAATTTGCTAACAGCAGTGCTCGGGACGTTAGGAAACCAAGCCGGGCCACGTAAAGCATAACACTCCCTAATAATGGCCTGAATGGTCAGTAGCAGAGTTGCTTTCCGTTGTCCCATCTTGCACCCGCATGCGTGGAGGGGATCCACAAACTGGAGCAGCAGCTGCCGCGAACACGGTTCACGTTAGCAGAAAAAGTTTGGTGTGCATAAAAAACCACACTCAAAACTTTTGGGTTGCGCTCCAGGGTGGGGTCCGGAGCACCCATCGTCATTTGTGAGTACAACCTGGATTGACGATAGTTGAAAGTAAACAGAGTGGAGTGTGTTTTTCAGTAAAAGGCAGTCAAGGCGTAAGCCACTGCAGTTGAACTGCAAGAAGCGGACTAACTCGCTTCCATTGGATCTAAAGAGGACAGTAACTAAGCGGACTAACTCGCTGCTATTGGATCTAAAGAGGACAGTAACTAAGCGGACTAACTCGCTGCCATTGGATCTAAAAAGGACAGTACTAAGCGGACTAACTCGCTTCCATTGGATCTAAAAAGGACAGTAACTAAGAGTCAGACGACGAAGCGGCCGGTGGATCTGAGGCATAAGCTGGACAAATCCAGTCTGGAGAGAATAAGGAAGGTCTGACATGTCCGAGCAGCGCTTGTACACCCAACGATCTCAACTCGCACAGAGGAAAGCCTACTCTCTAATGGCAACGTTGACTGAACAGATGGCACAAGGCCACGGGCTCGGATTGGGGGCGCACGTCTCCATAATAGAGCAAAAGCTCAAGTGAAGAAGAGAGAGATGACGTTGACCAAGTTGGTAGGGGCACCTCTAGGCCAGCGAGAAGCGCCCCGGAGTAAAAAGACACCACCAAGTAAGGCGAGGGAGAACCCCTGAATGGAGGAGGGTGTGTCTGGTTTAGCCCTTCTAGGTGAAGACCATCCACCACGCGTTCCTCTTGGTGTTAGAGTGACGAGTCTCCAAACAAGCTCGAGTTAATCCACAGCAAAGATGCTGGGCACATTGGAAGAGTTCATAGCAATGAAAAGCAGTTCGCAAGCCTGGACGACCTAGGGAGGGCTATTGAGGCCGGTTCAGCATTAATGCCATCCTCTAATGTATCACATTAACCTCTACCACTTTAGTTGACTGGTGATTCACAAAAATGCGTGAAACAAGGAATGTCTTGTTTTAGCATAATGTGATGCAACTTCAATCTTGGAAAATAAATATATTTCCCAAAATGTACCTGCGTATTCCATATAAAACCAGACTTTTTCATACTCCTATAGAAGTAATTCAATGATAATCCTCTATTCATAAGCCTTTAAATAATGATGTTGAACGTTTGCATAATCGAGGTGAAAGGTGATGGCATTTCCTTAGAAGAATAATGAAGATTTATTTCTTCTTACATATGAACATTTTTTGTCCATCACATCCAAGTCCCAGTTCCAGGAAACTGCCTGCAATAACAAATTTGCAAGCATCTTATTAAAAATAAAAAAAATATTATTTTGAGTACTATAGACCTCCGTTTCCACAACAAAAGGCGATCTCACAGAGGAAGAAAGAAGGCACATATAGCATGTCTATAGAAATGTGAAACCCATGCACGAGGGTGTTCCCGTACAGGATCAATGCACTGGGAAGAGAACATCGGGAAGGAAGAAGAACTAAGGATAGTAAAATCAGCAGGAGTATGAAAACGGAAGGAAACGAAGGAGGCACGAAGAAAAGATGTGCCAGAGACCTACGTAAGCCAATCTACGTCTCCATGTAATCAGGCATTGGCTGCATATCAGTGTTTGAAAAATGGCGAGGATGCGTGAAAGTTTCGTTACAGTCGGTATATTGAATGGCACTCACAAGTGAGCACACAAGCAACGGCTTGCAGTGCACATGCAGACACTGGTGTGCAACAAGTATCACACAAAACGAAAATTTCTACATATAATAGGAAACGCTATATGAAACACAAAAATAAACAAGCAAGAGAACCTACCTGAAAACAAATAATTCTCCACTATGGCTCAGATGAGGTGCAGAATATAGAGTGCACTTGAGACTTAACCCGACACAGTGTTCGGCAAGACAGTTAATAAATTTATCAGTTGCAACTTACTTAGATCGTAGATCTGAGAGAAACTGTATTTCCAATATTATCTTACAGCGCTCGACCAATTAAACTTCATTTGATAAATAAGATCAAGGAAACTTGCAATCAGCAATATGGGGTTAAACCATTAAATTTCTTTGACATCGTTTCAATTCGGCATAAATAATAAGCACACACTCGACAATTGATTGAACAATATACTAGGACTCGTCCGTAACGTGTTAAGCAATTAAAGAGTTGCTTGGGAGGTGTGCAAGACTAACCTTATACTTCTACACCAAAGTCATCAAGAAATCAAAAACAAAAATAATGTTAAGGGGCCAAAGGCACAAAGTCATTACCTGGCAGGCCTGTAGTAGGAGTCGTGATGGGTGGCGTAGATGGAGGAAGGCTCGTAACCCCCCAGTGAGGAGCGGTCATGGAAGTCGCTCAAAAACTGACTGTGATGGTGCGGTTGTGACAGAGAAGGGAGGAGGCAAGAAATGCAGCAAGTGCATGAGATGTGTACAAGGAAGTGAGTAAAGAATAGAAGTTAGTGTGAGAGAATAGAAAGAGTGAGTGTTGTCAGGTGCAAAATATGAAAATAGTACAAACAGCGAAACGTGATATAATAGAATGACCACGAATGGCAAAGATAAGCATGAAAAATGAAGTAATGGTAAAGTTTAGGTAGCAGGAAAATGATCACAAATACCAGGGCGTGGTGCATATACGTGCCGATGATGCAGGCACAGGCACCGTAAACGTTTGAAGTATTGAACAATAATTAGAGTAAAATAACAAGGATACAGAGAGCATAGACTGACCAAGTCATGAAAGGAAGTGAATGAATGATGGTGTCAGTTGAGAACAAAGAGGGTGGGGGGGGATGTGTGACGCAAGATGAGCGCGACATGATGTGCGTGATGCAGTCAACGATGAAGTTGATGAAACAGAGGCCCGCAAACGTGCCGGAGTCACCACCACGTGCACAGAGAAAACCAAACAAAACAAATAAGAACAGAGGCAAAAAGAGAACTAACCCAAAAATCTTCAGCACACAATTATCTAAACTAATATAAAACTTGGCATAAAGCAAGACACACGAGAGGCTAAAAGGTGATGCAAATACACGAGGATAAATATATAACTGCAAATAAAATAAACACACGAACATGCTCAAAAAAAAACACATAACACTCGGAAAAACTCGTGAAAACATACTTCGGGAGGTAAAACATGATATATGATCTGTAAAAAATTAAAAACTAATCACGGCAAAGAGGCTTCAGTAATAGGTAACCCATCCTCTGAAAATAATGGAAGCACTTAGTTAAAAGCATATTGCCATATTGCACTATTTGACGGCCTCTATATTGTTGTGTTAGTTTAAGCTTCCCTGGCCACTGCGAATATGTTTTAGGAGAAGAAGAGGAAAAGACATCTAGTAGCTACATATGTCAAGACAAAGTGAATTAACGGGCATGGGCAACGCTAAAGTCAAGTTGACCGCACCCCTACTGGAAAACTCGCACTGGTTCGTGTTGCAGCTTTGGCCAATTGGCCCCAGGTGTGTCAGGCTACAGTTGGCCACGGATTGTCAAGAGCTCCAACAAGACCTCGACCGCCGTATGGCAAGGTCCGCAACTTGGCAGATACGCTTCAATGTTGACATGCACGTTAGACTAGAGTCTGAATACCCTCAGCCCAATTGCAAATGAGATAAAATTGGCAGATGGCACCCAACAATGTAACTTGGGAATAACCATCACAGACGATGTACAATACAGTCAGCAAGTAGACAAGAGTGTGAAAATGGTAAGGAGAGTACAGGGATTCACTACCAGGAATTCTGTCTGAGTGCAAATCCAAGGACATAATCATTCCTTTGTACAAAGCGCTAGTGAGACCGCATTAGAATATGCTGTTCACTTCTGATCGCCACACAAGTGCGTAGATATCGATAATATGGAAAGAATCCAACACAGAGCAACAAAATTGATACCTCTTCTGCGGAACCAGCCGTACAGTTGTCGCCTACAAGCAATGGGACCCATCTCTCTCGAACAAAGATGACTCAGGAGGCAATTGATGGAAACATTCAAGTAGGCTACCTAGATGACTTTAACGACGTGCGTTAATGTTCGCCTGCGAAACAATAGCCAGAAACTGAAGCACAAAGATCGAAAACTACTCTCAGCCAACAGTTCTCCCCGTACTTCATAGCAATCATTTAAATAAGACTCCAATTCGTCGGTGCGAAGTCAGTTGATGCGTTCAAGAATTGTCTTGACACACATTGGGAGCAACATCTTACACAGTTATGAACTCCTCCTCCAGGAGTACCAAACTTGTAACGACCAAAGATTCTACGCCACTGTAATTCACTTTCATTCCCCTAACTTACTCAATATCTTCGAACTCCGCGTATTAGCAGCAATTGATTGTGCTTACTCGACCAACTCTAAGGCTGAGTTAATTTTCTTCTTTTCTTCCCCAGAAAGCTCTATGATTCTGATGTAATGGCACTAGCTCATGGAAGGAGCATAAGTCCCGAATGATTTATAGGAATTGGCCTGTCGGTCCGACTACTGCCTACTATCTAACCTAATCAATGGCGCCATTGACGGAAAGCTCTCATAAAATGATCGGTAAGTAGCCCCACGGCAGCTGTGCAGATATTGAAAGTCGAGTCAGCACGTCAAGCGCCGCAAGAGCTCGCTTGCCTGGGTTGGCATGCGAACATGCAGCATTCGGTGTCAGTAGCTGAGTAGCTACTCGAGGCTGCCGCTGCCGCGGGTATCACTTCAGTCACGAAAAAAAGAACAAAAAACAAAACAAAAACACCATTACTAGAAATATCAAATTGGAGCAAACTGAGTGCAAATGAAAGATGTCCCGAAGACTTGGCTAGGGATAAGGCAGCATATCGAGTTCCTCTGGAGCTGTAACTCCTCGTAATCTAGGATGGGCGAGCAGAACAAACTAAGCCCTATGGCTTCGTCTATCCCAGACAGGCACTTCACAACCAGAGTGGTACTACTGTTACTAACAACAAAAGCTGCGAAGCATAAAAACTTGAGCTTCAAGTTGTATAATAAAAAGGTAAAGGGAATGAAGTGGGGCCTAATGGATCAGAGTACACATCTGTACTTTAGATTCGAGAGCTCTCGCTCTGTTTTTAGTCACACATAAGACTGAATACACTAAACTGAGGAATGCTTTGAATTTACGTTGTAGTTTTTTAATTGTTAAAGCATATTACTGGTAGGAAACACTCGGCACAAGCAGATATCTGAATCTGCACTTGGCGCTGAGTTTCCTAGCAAAATCTACGTGATGGAGTCGGCGGTGGCTTCGCTAGTTAGATATACTAAAATGCAATAAGGTTTAGAGCATTATTATTATATACTTTGTTTAACTTCCGTAGCCGCAGGTAAGACGTTTCAACAGAGAAACTACTTGTGCAGTATTCAAATACCGCATATTGGGTAGGCGTGGTGGCCACGTGCGCTACTACGGGCAGGGAAACAAGGCGGAAAGTATAGTAGGAGACACTCAAGTGGTCGGCCCCTTTTGTGTCCTTCCACACGAGAGAGACTAGAGATGTCCAGCATAAAAGAGGTTTAGAGAAACCAGTGTTTTGAACTTGAGTTTACGAAACGGTGCATCGCCTTTAACAAGCATTGGATAGAATGGCGTGAATTGTTAATGCTATATGCTTTAAAAAATCTGAGTCGATCAATAAAGATGTAAAATATATTCAAATCAACTCGCCTTTTGACGAAATGAAGCACAGCTTATTGAGCACAGTCAAATTGATCTATGGTATGTCTCGGAACCATTGACTGCAGCCAAAATACAATAGCAAAAGGTTATGAAAAAGCAAAACTAGTGTAAAATTTTCAATGACCACATATATATATGGTTTAGATATGAAAACCAATTGAAAAATGGTGGTTACGAAAAGCAGTAAAAACCACGCCTTGAAAATTATATCTATGAGTTATATAAATAAAAACGTACCAATAATGCAGAACCTGCAGACATCAGGAGAAACATTTTGTCACTAGATAAAAATAAGCAAAGAAGCTCACTTAAAACATAGCTACTGCACAAACACAAGAGGTAAAACGTACCTTGAGAGCAGCAACTACATCACTATTGAGGTCAAGAGAATGTTCAAATATGCGATGGTAAACGGGCGAGGAACATTGTCGTGCTGCAGCGCGGCCTTTGCCTCTGAATGGTACAACGTGACTTACTGCCCAGTGTTGTTCATTGTGGCAACTGCCAAGTGCTCCACCGCCACCTAGAGTTTCTTATTCCAAATAGACTACAATATTCTGCACTATTGATATTACCTTTGTAAAACTAGATTAGGTCTTGTGATCCGATGATGAGAAAGAGAGACATGTATAGCGAGAGAAAGGTGAAACCCATGCACAAGGATGTCCTCCCACTGCATCAACGCGCGCGGGTACAAGTCGAAAAAAAAAGACTAGAACAACAAATTATTTGTAAGAGTAAGAAATGGAAGAACGCAAGGTGGACACGGTAAACAAGATCCCCAGAGAGCATTGAACAGACTTAGGTAACCTATAGAGTCCTTGGGGGCGCGTCTCTTCAGAGTATAGAACGGGCATACCTAACTAAGCTAACCACAAGGACCACACGCAATGCCTCCTGATGAGTGGAGAGCCACTAATTCGCACCCCCAAAGGAATTACAGTCTGCCTGGCACACGTAGGCAGGGACAAGTGAAGGTCATAGACGGTCCCCTGACCTACACAGCCCCAGAACGGTGGGGACAAGACCGCTACTAACGCCAACCAAACGTAATGAGGGACGCCCAGTTACAACAGATCCACCAAGCTATCGGGAAAGGTAATTAATTAACTCATTATTACAGTGGGTTGGGTTACTATGAATTGGCTTAAGCCTCTTTATTCACTTTCAGGGCATATCAATCAAACAACGTAGAGAGGCGCACGACATAAAAAGGACCCATACAAGGAAAATTAAATGCACCCAAAAAATAGGGAAAAAATGAGGATAAAAGAGAGTAGGCAAAGTAGAGATAAAGATAGATACCAAGTAGTGAGCGTAAAATTTAGTCAACAGTAAAGCAACTGCAGGTTTCCCCCTCTCTTGAAACTTGCCTCCCAACAACGTAAGATGAGCAAACCTACCTAACCTTCTCCTCTAGTCTCTTATGTCCCCCGAGAACTGGGCGGCTACAAGGGTCACTAATGGCATAATGCCTCTCGGATATACTATTATTTCGCTTTTATTCAATAATGCAATCAGTACCGGAGTCCCATATAAGCCCTCTGCCGTCCACATCAATCATTAATTCTCGTAGGAAAGTGTTGAGGATAAGATCTTATCTGAGCTTCACCATGGACCACACGATACCGTGACTGTCCACTGAAATTTGCTAACGAGGCTCATTGTTAATAGATTAAACTAAGACAAAATCTTTTCCAGGCAACACAACGACCTCAAACAAAAATAGTAAACAGTGCACGGTGATGCAAGAAATTCGTTTATCAGCAAGAAATACAAATTCGTAGCCATATACCAACTGTGGACGACGATAATTGAAGCACTGGGACAGCAAAATAACCTACAATTGGCTAAAATAAATTTTGCTATCTACCATTCGTTAGTGCTCACGCCTGCGTTTTTTTCCAATAGATACATTCCTAGCGTCTTAAGAACAAATTTATTTTTTGCTTCAAGTCGGTACGTTGAATGAAACAAATTTTATTGAATATTTATCAATATGCCATGAGCCTCATTTGCGAGGAGTGGACAGACAGTGAAGGTATCGTGTGGCCCATGGCTTCACCAATAATAAATGGTTGCAAATTTTCGAGCGGCAAAACTTACGAGCAGGAATTACAGACACGAGCATAGTATACACACCATAACACTAACAGAACTACAGATAACAGAATTAGGTACTGATAACCAGCCGAAGACATGAGCACAGACATAAGCCATAACACAGAATTACTGATATGTATATACTCGAAACAGAACAAAAAAAACTAGAAGCCGACCCATTGAGAACATGGTCTGAAATGTACTACACTGAAACCATAGTTTTATTGGAGTTTTTGGTCTTTTATTTCCCACTACAATGACGGTCGTTAGGAAGCAAAAAGGGACGTGAACACGCAGCGACACGTTAAGCCTAGGTAGGAGTTTTTCCAGAGAGGAACAACGAGCAGGGGAACAGTAAGTTAGGAAAGAACAGAGCAATAAAGTAATGAGTATGAATATAAAAATGGAAGGAAGTACAATGATCACGAAAGACAGACGTCCCAAAGGCCTAGCTAATGGCTAAAGGAACCTACAAGGTCCCATAACATAGGATGGACGAACCTAAACAAGCCTAACCTATGGCCCATCCTACGCCCCCGAGTGGTCTCGTGAAAATAATTCTACGTGAAGTGTAACATATGTAACGGTATGAAACAAAGGGTTAAATTTATTAAGCATGATACTTAGTCCTTGTCTGCTACCAAATAGTAAGAGCTGCGACTAGAAGCACCAGGAGGGTGTTGTCTAACACCTAGCACTAGAGAAAACCATACCTGGATATACCGTGATGATGATGGCTTACAAATACACAATTAGGTACTGCTGCCTGGGACCAAACACTTAAAAGAACCGTGCGTGGATGTCCAAGAGGGTTTGGCTTAAAACTACTTAATTACTGCTGCCTGATACCAAACACTGAGAAGAACCGTACCTGGATGTATCATGAGGGTGATGAGGGTAGAGGCCGTAGGGATCATAGTAAGGAGCACCTCCCATGGCACGACTGTATGGTATTAGAATGGTGCAAATGGCACCGTGAGAATCTGTCGCATTGATTGTATCACTGAAGGATTGGCAGAAATTCAAAGGAGTGGCAGCCGATAAGCAAAATATCTGATTGTCCAGAGATTGATTTCTTCATCAATTTTGATCATAGCCGAGCAGTAAAGCTCTCAAAAGAAGTTGATATAGACACTGAGCAAATTAATTTTAAAATTCCTTCACGATAAAAACTCAGTTCTGGAGATATGTTCAGTATTAGCATGTGTTAGCAGTTGGGCCAAGTATAAATTTATAAAACATCAAGTAAACCTTCAACTACAGAAAAAAAAATCACAAATGCAGTTTGAGACTCGGTGTGCTCAAGATTATAGCTATAGCAATCCATGTGGTCTATGAAAATCAAAAATTGCAAGTTACAAAATTATTGACTCTAGATAACAAATGCGTAAAATGCCTTGCAAGACAACATAATACGTGGCAAAGAAAGATGGGAGTAGAAGCAGCAGCAGGTAGTAATACTTCGTCTTAGACTTGATGGTGAACAGGTTGTGCATTTTACTGCAGTAGCAGACTGTGATTCCTTGGCTTACATCTGATGGTAGCTACAGAGGTTCTGTATAGTCAGAAGCGTCCAGACTCCAAAGTCGTCAGAGGCGAGATTCTCGACATCCTGAACATAATTCTCTTTGAGAGGAAAACATTCCGCAGCTCTGAGTCAAGTATTCAGCTATCAAATTTAAATCCATTAAAAAGCAACAGTTCCTACATGAAGCAAATTTCGATAGGGACTTTTTGAAGACTTAGTTTATCGTTGTTATTTTTCCACATCATATTCACAGTGTATCTACGTTAGTAATCATGTAGTTACTTCTATAAAATTGGAAACTTAACGTTGTATGTGGGAGCGTGACACGGGAGCAAAAATGTGGCATTTAAGCAATTTAGCGACTGAATATTACGAGATTTCCTACTTTAGCGTGTGAACGTAATTTGAACAAAATCTAGCCAATCACTTTTGTTACAGAACAACAACACTACATACGGTAGTAGAAGTGAAATATAAAAATGCAGTAATGAAATCAATCTCTGGACAATCTTGTGAACGAAGAAGTCATATACAATATTAAACACACACAAACACAAGGAGACAAGGAAACAAAACTGAAATAGCACTGAAATTAAATTTGTGGAATGTTAAATTTTCAGACACGAATGCACGTTATAGAGATGGAAAGAGTGTATGGGCGAACTTGGCAAGATATGGGCATCGTAAGAATTTGAATTATTCTCAGATACGTCACAGCTGAAAATTGAAATGGCTATATTTTTCCTGCATCAGCTAAAATTGGATTACTACAGCAAGAGTACCTCAGAATGAAAATTAATCCCAGAAAACTACAAGGTTATTTCCACAATTTCAGTAATGGTGATAGTCGCTATTATGACGAGTAACTATACACAACAAGTGAGTGTGACCTCAACACACTATGGAATATCAATTACTATACTGTTAGAATTCTTATGAAGGAGTATATCGATATAACCACAGAACAAGCAGATACCAACAAAATACATAACCTGCAAAATGCTAATCACATGTGAAATTGTTAGGCCAATAGATGTGAATCAATTGGTATAATCGACATAGGCCATACAATTAAAGGATTATTAGAACTCTGAATCATAAGGTATCAAGCGCGGTCAATAGAGTCATGCACTACACTTCACTGATATCAAAGAACTTTGCGGCAAATATAAATTCTCTCGTTAAATGCCAACTATATGAAGTTCATTGATATCAGAGAAATTTGCAGCGAATATAAATTCCGTCGTTGAGCTAAATGCCATCTATATGAGGTCTTTGAATAAAACGTGACAATAATTTGCAGCTGATAAAGAAGTACGAAACGTTTTATGAGTGAGATGGTTAAGCATTATCTTTCAAGTTCCAAAAACTAGTTTTTGATCATTAGGTAGTTATATTATTGGGCACAATTCTGGAGCAAAATTAAAAACACGCTTTACAGAAAACAACGTTTCGGCTATCGACAGATGCCATCATCGGGGTGATTACAATCTGAAACAAATATAGGCTAACATAAATTTCAGTCGAAAAACGTACATTGGGAGCAAAGATCACATACACTGTTCTTCATGGGTCCCAAGACTCCTAAAGCCGAGTTCACATTAGCAACTTTCGTTTCGCTTAAGTATCAGTCGTTCGGTGAACATGTTGACAGGCAAGTTGGGTTTCACACTTGACTGTGCGTGTGAATGGTGCGCTGTTATTGAGTAGAACGTTCTCTATACCAATTTTATGGAATAACAATTTGTTCGGAATTTAAATTGGTTAAAATATACAGCAGAATTAGTGCACTTGTGTCAACTACCAACATGCGGAATCAAAATATTGTTTGTTTCAAATTTCATAAAAAAAGGCAGTTCACCTGCAACTTGTCGTCGATATGCGGCTAACAGCAGAGCGTGATAATTTTCTACGATAATACGAAAGGTTCCGTCTGTTGATGTTCTGCATGCGCTCCAAAAAAGACAAACAAAAAAAATGAACTCTAAATCATTAATAAATCTCCCACTGCCAAGAAAGTTGTCATAATTATATCCAGCAGCTTTCTTCAACAGAACGAAGAGATTTTAGGTTAGGCTCGCCTTATAGTATACCTAGACGAAGTGGTTTAGGGACTTTTGTGTGCAAAAATGTAGTTAGGCCAGCCTAACTTGATATTCCTTTTTCGTATGTTATGCTACCTAGGCAGCAGACTAAGTCTTGGACACTGTTCATAAAAAGTATACCTAAGCTAAAAGCGGTGGCGTTATGGCTATGGCGTCATACGTGTCTAACTGTGAAATATAAACTATTTTTGCTGCTCTTCCGTTATCCAAGACTAACAAAGTGGTTATGAATACAAACAACACTGTTATATACCCTAATTTTTCTTCGAAGCAATTGATTCGCGCACTTTAGAAACAAAGGTCGCCAGCAGATAGCGTCGACGGCGTCCGTCGCACACCCCAGCTCACTCAGTCGTCAAAGTAGCGGCGTCGTTCATTGGCCGACGGGCTGTGACGGCAACGAAAGTTGCTAATGCGAACTCGCCTTAACAAGACAAAAGTTCATGACAGACAGCTTGTGCGCCGGTGGACCAGTCCAAGGGAAGGAATGGGGGGGGGGTGCTACCGGTAAACCTTGAGAAAATTCGGGAACTCATTGGATTTGACGTTAATTAGCGGTAGTTCCGGTCTGATAGTTGAAACTTCAGTGCATTTTAATGACGTGGTGTTCTGACAAGAATGCAGTACCGAGAATGAGGAGAAAGTAGTAACTGGCGCGGTTCTTTTCGATGCTCATCACAGCAGTGCTTGTAAATACTGCTTCCTGCGTAGCGGTGCAGCTTACACCGCCTCTCGAACACAGACAGACGCCTGATGTATAAATTTGTACACAAGCCCCGTGCGCTCGAGTTCGGGGGCTTTCGGTTGATTACTGGAAAAAAGCAGCGAGTTGAAGGTTTGAAGGATAGTTGCAG
>LQNS02278156.1:2034005-2045353 GCA_001587735.2 Parhyale hawaiensis
TCCTGCGTAGCGGTGCACCTTACACCGCCTCTCGAACACAGACAGACGCCTGATGTATAAATTTGTACACAAGCCCCGTGCGCTCGAGTTCGGGGGCTTTCGGTTGATTACTGGAAAAAAGCAGCGAGTTGAAGGTTTCAAGGATAGTTGCAGGACTATTCTTTTCAAGTGATCAGTGGGCGTGATATACTACGAGATAGCCGCCTGTAGAAAATTTTGCGTCTTCCTCGTAAGTGCTGAGTTTAAGCAGTTGTACGTAGAAGCTAATGATTTCCTGTTGGCGGTAACTCTTTTTTGTGACTCTAATAGCAAGCACAGCATGGGGCCAACACAGCCATGCACGCCAACCGACGACATACGAACCATCCCCAATACAAATCCATGGACATTTAGTTATAGTCAGAAAGTTTAAGCCTCCGTTTCCGAGCGGAACGATATCACAGAGGTAAGAGCAAGGGATATATAGTATGCCGCGTAGAAACGGAGAACCTATGCACAAAGGTGTTCCCACACAGGATCAACGTGCATGGGAACAGCGAGTCTGGAAAGAAGAGGAAGAACAGAATAAAGCATGAGCAAGTAGGAGCATGAAATCGGGAAGGAAGCAAAGTGAAAACCCAAGGTTGGAAAGTGTGCCTATAGCTATTGAGTTATCACGCAAAATCATATAACTACGGTAATGGATCACTTACGGGGGCATCCAAAGCCCTTTTAAAAACCACCAGATTCTTACTCTAAAACACCCACCGGCAAAAACTTCAAAACACCCACACTCTTGACGTGGAAGAACCTACTCTTCAGCTCTGTCTGCAACCTAGGAATCAGCAGACGGTAGCTATGGTACCCCAGTCGCTGATCACGAGCACGGAGAGAAATTGAGCAAGTCATCAACGTCACTTCCAGAGCACAATCTCCTCCAATATTTGACCAAATCAACACACAACAACCTGCCCCTAACAAAATGCAATTCCAGCCTTCTGAGTCTTTCACCGTAACTCACGTCATATAGACCCTCGATTTGTTTTGTCCAATTCCTCTGCACAGACTCCAGTAACTTCAAGTCAGCCCTATACATAACGCTCCAAACACATGAGGCACAGTCCAAAATAGGACAGACGTGCATCACTTATAAGCTGAGCCTGAATTCACAACTTTTATTTACGGTACATCGTAGCAGACTACGTGCCAAGCCCGATGCCTTACCTGCAACTCTCACATGCTTCTGGAAACTTGACCTCGAGTCAAAAATTACTCCCAGATCTCGCAGCAAGGCTACAAATGGCAAGGCGAAGTTGCCCAAATAATACATGAACCCACCACCGTGGTGTTTGTGGCCCAAAAATCTACTACTAGAGAATCACAACACACCGGGTTTGAGAGAGAGGCTGCTTGATTTACCCACATTATTGACGGAATTGTACCTCTGTAAGATTTCTATCCCATGCCTCACAGAACCAAATCTGAACTGTAGGTACGGCTTGTAATCATCAGCAAATGCCGCATGACTGCTCCCTATTACATGTGTGATGTGGTTCACATTAGTAAAAACAACACCGGACCCAAAACAGAACCCTCTCTTTTAACCCTATCAACACCATTGACGCAAACACACGCTAAGTGCGCCCAGTCAGGAAACTCTAAATCCACCGAACTACAACAGAGTTGACCCCAAGAAACCGAAGCTTTGCAATCAATACAGTATGCGACACTGTATCCAAGACCTTAGAAAAATCCAAGAGAATCACATCCACTATAAAACCCTTATCCACACAATCGGCCACACCACAAAACGGACAACGGTTGATCCTCTGTTGACCTCGAACGTCTAAATCCAAACTAACGCGGAGAAATTATGTTTATATTGGTATTGCCCCGCTGTTTCTGAAACTTAAACAATCAATAGCGATCTAAGATGATTTACTCGGCTTACAGCCGGAACCACAACGTTGTGCTCAGGTGGCAAGAGATGAAGGACGAAAAAAGAAGAAGACAGAAGAAAGAAGCGTCCGTGCGGACGGTCCCTTCTGTGGCCCTCCGCACGGGCGAGGGTTAAGAGCCCCGCAGAAAATGTTGGTCACCTCGATGGGCGGCCCTCCTCACGGGACAGAAAGGAAATATAGAGAACCTACCTAACTCTACAAAACTAACCTTCTCAGCAGGAACAGCGGCCAGATGCTACATCTCCTGCGGAGAAGGCACTCGGGACCCTTGGGCGCGTGATGCCCAAGCATATTGTGGCAGGGAAAGATGCGGAGAAATACACTAAGACTACAGGACGGGAGATATTTCTTTAACTTTGAAACCACAATCCTCTCCAGCACCTTGCAGCACACAGAGGTCAAACTCACTGGTATGGAATCAAGTGGTAGATACCTTGAAACACTCTTGAAGAGAGACACAACCCTAGCTTCCAACCAGCCCGCTGTCAGAGATCTGCTAAACAACAGCAAGTGGAGCCGGCAAGCCATCAGCAAGTAAAAATGAATCCCATCTGGGCCTGCGCAGCACTGGAGCCAGTGTCAAGGGACAAACGCATTGACCGAAGATGCTGTCCGCTTACCAAAAAGACTTTCATTTTTCCCTCACGCAAATGATGGGGAGGAGGAGCATCAGGATTCTCTCCAACAAATACAGAAGCAAAGCTTATCTGCCAAAATTTCAGCCATTTCTCCAGGGTCATCCACCACACGTCCCAGAGAAGAAAGTGGAACCACTCTTAGCCCTCCTGTCTTCCTCTTGCGTATACTGTATAGTGTATACCCATGGAAGAGCTTGGATGCTGTACTCAATCTGCCAACTGAACTGGTTTTATACAGCAACTTCCCTCTGGACACATAACTCTGATACTCAGCATTCCTCTCACCAAACTTCCAATATGCATCTGCTGTTGTTCGACAATTGCGCCCATGCACAAGCTGAATCGGCTTTAAATCTCTCCATGCCGGTCTTCTCACCCTCTTCAGCTCCCACGGCGGTTGCACCCTTCATAGAGCCTTCCTCACACCATCACATAAAGGGACATAACAGTCAGCTAGTGTCTATACAACGTTCAGGAACAAGCTGTAACACTCCTACGCTGACAATGGCCCATATCCACCTCACAACAAAGGTGCTCGCACAATCGACTGATAATTTCCTTTATGCCATAGGTACCTACCGAAGTGAACCAACTTCACAGGATACATTCCATATAACATACTCGCACGCCACAGGGCAGTGAGAACCCTTTCAACGAGGGGGGGAGGGGGTTCGTAGAAACCCGTTGTTGGTGTGGTTGCTTTACTATTTGATATTATATTCCTAGTTTCGTTCAAGCCTCCCTTCCCACAGAGTACACTGTGATCCGAAGAGAGTAAGAAAGAAGGGACATAAAGACTGTCGAGAGAAACGTGGAACCCATGCACGAGTCAACGCGCATGAGAACAGCAAGTCAGGAAAGACGAGGAAGAAAAAAAACCAAGCATCATCAGTGCTAGTAAGAAGGTGAAAGAAAGGAAGCAAAGTGGGCACGCACCCATCATCCTGCGATACATGTACAGCGAAAAATTTTCAGAGCAAAATAAATCCTAACAAACAACAGGTTTCCACAAACCATTTTCAACAGAAGCACCAAGAAAATATTGAATACGGATGAATGCCGCCAACAGGAAACAAACTACTACGTACAACTGTAATCACCCCATACAAAAAAAAAAAAGACCAACTANAAATCCCAACAAACAACAGGTTTCCACAAACCATTTTCAACAGAAGCACCAAGAAAATATTGAATACGGATGAATGCCGCCAACAGGAAACAAACTACTACGTACAACTGTAATCACCCCATACAAAAAAGACGCCAACTAGCTACTTAAAAACAATCTGAGCATGCCAAGCCCACCGATCCCGCAAGGAAAATAGCCCTGTAAGAGTAGGCCTAACTATACTTCTAGCTCCTGAAACTGACCAATTTAAGAAAACAGATAAAAACACCGGAACTCAAGCACGCAAGGGTTGTGTACGCACAAATGTTATGACTCAGGCCAGCAACATAGGTCACGCCTGCAGCGAGATCGAGAGACGGTGCAATAGCACCGCCACACGGTGAGCAGTTGTCACGAGCACTACAACCTCATTTACAATTATCTCCTCATTCTCTGTCCTGCCTTCTTGTCACCACACGTCACTAAAAATCAGTGAAGCCTTAAAGAGGGTCAAAATTTGGCATTTCCGTTTCTTAGTGAAATTTCATCCTTGGATGAAGACAGACTTGGGGCCAAAAATTCTTGGCTCGGGGCGCGTTGGAACACCTCTAAATAGAGGGGGGGGGTGCAAAGTCCATCTCCAAGGGAGGTAAATTGAGAAAGTCGGCCGATTTGGCTGAAACTTTGTAATTATGTGTAAAATCGAAAATAAAATCGATTTTCTTAAATGAAATTTTCCTGTTTTCTTCTTCGTTTTCTGCTTATTTCCATTTTTGGAAGTTACCTATAGCTAATCATATAAAACGAACTATTATTTGTTTTGTTATTATTGTGGTTATTATTATTATTCACTATGGAAAACATGAAAAATCGGAAGTTATAATAAAAATATTAGCGGAACACGAGTGTGATATTAGAGAGAAAGTTGTGAAAAACCTTTCAAGAACGAAAACACTACTTCTAGGAAGTTTCTTCAGTAGCATAAATTGGCTGATCATCGAGGGGGTAAGTACACAATACATATATCATAATGTACATAACCAATTAGATTTGTAAAGATAAATATTTCAACCATTATACAGAGCTTTTTATGGCTATGAAAGCTTTCAAACTCTTTTTCCCAATAAATAAACGTTGGAAAATTAGTAATTTCTATGTAACGCACAAATAAAAATTTTTCAGTTTTCATGTTAGAATAAAAATAAAAACAGTTTTTGAATCGTCAAGCCCTTCTCCACAATCGTAGGTATTTAGATTTTCCATTTTCTGCCTCGTTTTCTCTCAACAGAGCAATTTGCAGGGCAAACTTACATATTTTTAAAAACTTAGTCACCGGTGGAAATGCAAATTGAAAGAAAACGAAGCATAAAATGGAAATCTAGAAACCTACTATTTTGGGGAAGGGTTTGACGATTCCAAAACTGTCTGTTTTTATTCTAGGATAAAAACTGTGATATTCTAATTGAGCTCAAATAACAATAGGAAAAATGCAAATTTACCCTAAAATTCGACAATAAACAGAAAACTAAGAAGAAAATGGAAAAATTTCCACAAAGAAAATTTTTTTCCAATTTTACATACTAGGTGCAAATTTCACTGCAATCATTGCAATTGGACTATAAATAATAAAGTTTCAAAAAAGGCAGACACCCCCTCCCCTCTTAACTATCAGACGGAAACTACAAGCAATCAACATCATATACAATGAGTTCCCAGACAATCTCAATGTATACCAGATTCACCGCCCCATTTCCTTTCCGTCAACTGGTCCACCCGCAAGTACGTCATTATCATCCTACAGTAAAACCCCGGGAATTCGGCAAGCAGCCGAGTTACCACGCGAATTGCCGGAGGTCGTAAACACCTATTTAACACCTAGGATATAATGCCCAACGCAGATTGAAAATTGAAATGTTTGCCTAAATAAGACCCGAATTGCATCAAACAGTGTATACATAGTTCGTACATGCAATACAAAATGCGTAGTAGCTATATAGGATATTATTATTACATAGGTACCTACTGTATTATACTCTGCTCACTGGCAGTTCTAGTGCCGTTACCCTTGCTTTCGACCTTGGCATGCCCCTGATTTTTCCCTGTAGGCCAGCAACATGACGTAACTGCCGAGTTACAACTCGTCAAAACCACTCTGTCGTCATTTTTTTCATCTAATTCGGCAAAAAAAGCTAGTGCCGAGTTGTACCTCGGCAAATCACAAGAGGGCCGAGTTAGGGGGGTTTACGAGAGCCGAGTTCCCTGGGTTTTACTGTATTTAGTTAGTAGTTCACGCCTTCGTTTTCACAACAAGGGCGATATCTCAGAGGAAGAAAGAATGGACACATTATAATTATATATGTCCATAGAAATGCGTAACCCATGCAAGACGGCGTTCCCACAGACCCACGCACGATCAACGCGCACGAGAACAGAAAGTCGTGAAGGAAGAGGAAGAATAGAGGAAAACTTCAGTAGGAGAATGAAAGCGGAAGAAAACAATGTGGGCACAAAGGAAAAACGTCTCTAAGGCTTAGACAACCTACTGGAATCCCCCAGAGGTCGCTGCTCCCCATAACATAGGATGGGAGAACCTAACTAACCCTATAACTATGACCCATCCTATGCCCACATAGGGGAGCAAGAAAGTATCAGTCTTGTCGTCAACTTTCGTCGTGCTAGGACCCATGAAGAACAGTGCTCATGATCCTTCGCTTCAAGTGGCACCATGCATTTTTTTCCGTCTTCAATTCGTGATAACTTTTACTTGTTTCAAATTTCAATCAGCCCGATGATGGCTGCGCCAGTTACGTGGGGTTAACCTTACAGTTTCCTCCGTGCTCACGTGGCCAGTCTGGTGCATTTTAATAATAATGAGCAGTCGATTGCCGAAACGGTGCATTTTATACAGCCAGTTTTTACTTCTCCTCCAGAATTGTGCACAGCAAAATTATGACTAGAATATTGAATAGTTTTAGCCTCCATCTCCACAACTAAGGTGATCTAACAGAGGAAGAAATGGCAGACATTGCATGTTGACAGAAATGGAGAGCCCATGCAGGAAGGTGTTCCTACACAGAATCAAAGCGCACGGCAATAACAAGTGGGGAAAGACGAGGGAGAACAGAACAAAGTAATATCAGAAAGAGCATGAAATGGAAAGAAGCAAAGTGAGTACGAAAGACAGAAAAAAACTCATGGATTAAGGTGACCTTTACTGGGGCCGCTGCTCCTCCTAACATAGGATGAGCAAACCTACCCTAAAACCCTATGGCACATCCTATGCCCCCTGAGGGGAACACCGCACATACCTGAGGTAAATTTACCCTTGCGCAAGAAAAAGGACAAGGCAAGGGGTAAATAAAAAATGCGCGTACATAGGTAATCCTTTCATATAACGCTCAACAATTTACGCATTTCTTTGGCTTTGTTTCGAAGCCCTTTATGATGGTTATGAATATTTTGCATGAAAGTATAGGAGATTATTAGGAGAAATACATGAAACGGCGAATAGGTATTGATGGAGGAAAAGTGTACCATCGCCGTAATAATACAAAGATGAAGTGAACACACTACAGAGGACATCATGTATCTGAGCAAACAAAACACCCCACACAAAGCTAAGCATATTTTAACCAGGCACCGTTACGTTGCTACGCGAGTTCACTGTCCCAGTGCATTTCTATGGCAAAAGACCTTAGCGAGGTAACAGAGCCTGGTATTCGAGTTAAGGCGCCATTTTATTTACAAAAATATTGCCCGCACTGCAGCTACAACAAAAACCTTCGGTCACAAAAAGAGATAAAAAATGGCACTCAAAATAATCTAGTCAATTCAAACTGAATCTCATGTCTAGTAACGCGCCACAGGGGATGTTTCTAAATAGACTACTCGATGCATTACAGCAAACGTGTTTAGTTAGGAGCAATGCAGTCTAAGGCGATTGTACATGCACATTAGCCTCGCTTTACAGCAGTCAACACAACAATCCCTCTTCTGATATAGTTCTTCCATAGCTAAAAATTTCATTCGGAATATAGCAATTCTTAGTCAAACTATTTGCTGCTCATAATAACGTGTTAGTATTGGATGGCTTATCTTATTGATGGTGCTGGTTCCGAGCAAAATTTAGCACTTTTTCACTACAGTAATATCTTTTACGACTCGTTGGCAAAAACTAAGCTGGAGAAACAAGCAAAATGGTAGAAATGCTAAACAAATATATAAAAAGTACGAATTGACATACAACGCATGCAATGCTGCGTTGCAAGCACTGCTGGAAAAGTTCAGTGGCGTTGGGCAACGAAACAATTTGCAGACGATTTCGCAATTGAAAAGCACACCGCTACGCCGACTTTGGTCACGAGTTCTTTCATGGCCACTCTCTCGTTTTTAGCAGACGGAGGTGTCCAGAAATTCTTTTTTATTAGCAAACAATTGTATCGGAGCATCCTCGAATTCGCTTTGGCAAACTATTTCAGAAAAGAGGGAGTAGCTAATTGAGAAATTGAATGAAAATATTCAACAGGCACACAATGCAGTGGGTAGAAAAAAAAACTGTGGACCTCCCCATGTACAGGATGCCTTCATTTACCTAAGATGCACTGCACACACACACACACACACACAATACAAGTGTTTACAGAATCTATTATACCCCATTTGAATTGACCTAACAGAACTCATCCAGCCGAACCTACTCCATCTAAAGAACGCCCGTCACTTCACACTCGCGAATGCCGTCTAACTAAAAGTCTACTGTACACGAAAGTAGACAAACGAGAACATAGAGTACCGTCCAAAACTAAGGGACAAATTTTCAAAACGGCGTAACATTGCTGTTCGTTACATGATGACACCACGTCAGAAAGTTGATTAAATCCTACGACAAGATATCATCAAGTTGCACAAGAATAATTTCACGGTTAGGGAAATTTCTGAGAAGATAAACCGTTCGAAAAGTGTTGTGGGCAAAATAGTGAAGTCGTACGATGAAACCGGCAGCATTGATGCCCCTAAAAAAGCCGGTAAACCCCGTAAAACGTCAGTTAGAGAGGACAGAGTCATCCAGCGTACGTCATTGAAGGATCGTTCAGAGTCCTTAGCTGCGATAAGTAGGGAAATGAATGACACAACATGTATGAACGTCTCACGTCAGACCGTTTCTCGGGGCCTTCAAGAAACAGGGTTATTTGCAAGATGCCCACAGAAGAAATCGCTTGTGAGTGCAGAGAACAAGAAAATGAGAATAGAGTTTGCAAACAAGCATGTTAACTGGTCCCATGAAAATTAGGCTACAGCGTTTTCCACTGATGAAAGCAAGTATTAGGTATTATAAGAAGATTTAAGCCTCCCTAAATAAGTACTAAGCTCTTCTAAGAGAGGAAAAGGAGATGAAAGCAAGTTCAATTTGTTTGGTAATGAAGTTAAGAACTTTATTAGAAGACGTGAAGGTGAAAAATTAAGTGTAAAGTGTACTAAGAAGACTATGAAGTTTGGCGACGGGATCGTGATGGTTTTCGGTATGTTCTCTAGTCAAGGGACATCGCCTTTTGTTCGTTTGCAAACCCGTGAATGCTCAGGCGTAGAAAAATCTGTTGGAAGGTATTGTCGTGCCTAATAATAGTAAACTCAGGTGTCCCGAGCCATATCTTCATGCAAGAGAATGCCCCCTGCCACAAGGCAAAGACAGTCATGAGTTACCTTGAGCAGCAAGATCTCGAAGTGATGGATTGGCCACCACAAAGTCCTGACCTAAATCCAATCGCGAATCCTTGGAAAACACTAGGGATGAAAGTTTTGGCAAGAAACACAATCAATACGGAAGATTTTTGAATGAAACTTCAAGAGGAATGGGCGAAAATTACTGTTGAAGATTGTCACGAGTCTCAATCGGTCATGTAGTCGACGATGTGCAGCTGTAATCGAAAGCAAGGGACTATTAACCAAATACTGATGGTCCACCACCATTTTGCTAAATATTTCCAGCAAAATATTGATTTAAATGCATTTTTTTCTTGTTTATGCCTTAGTTTTGGACGTCATAAATTTCAAGAGACAAGCTTTTCGTTCATAACTCTTTCATTATCCTTCATACATGTCTCAAATTTTAACGCAATCAACATCTTAGTGGCTAATAGTGTGGACAAGAAGAAGTACCTGGCATGGCTAGAAAAAGAGTTATGCCGTTTAGAAAATGTTTCCCTTAGTTTTGGACGGTAGCTACTGTATGTTGCGATCCTCCCGATGACGCTGCCGTGGGTGCAGCTTAAACTGGTCTAATATTATTGTATTCAGAAATTGTTTACAGGCTGAGCTGCCACAGCAGCTACTCCGCTTCAGCGAGTACCTCTTGCTCAATTGAGAACATCTCTCTTACTTTCTATCTATAGAGTAAACTTGCATTCTCAACGCCACATATTTGAAATCGATATGTGTAAAAAAGCTAAGCCGTTGTCAAGCGCACAGAAACATTTGTTCCAAGAACGCGAAATGTCTCCACATACACCATACCATAAAGATGTATGGTGTGGTCCATGGTTCCCGTGTTCCGATAATCCTAGCACACCTCGTATAACCAATCTCGACACTGGGATATTAACGGTGGATCTCGCAAATCTTCCACAAACAAAGGATTCGCAATTATAACTTGATAATATAGCAAAAAACAATTATGGCAGCCTCACTCGCCGGAGGTACTTCTTTCATTGCTCCTCATCCTCATGTAACTCCTTTATTGAGATAGGGTTCTCATCGTCTGCTGATAACATAATTGTATGTCGATAGAAAAAGGGGAACCCATGCGCGAAGGTGTTAACAGTTCCCACACAGGATCAACACACATGGGAACAGCAAGTCGGGAGAGAAGAGGAGGAACAGACAAGAGTAAGATCAGTAGGAGTATGAAAGTGTTAGGAAGCACAGTGGGCACGAAAGACAGACGTCCCGAAAGCCTAGCTAATGGCTAAGGTAACCTACACAAGCCCCCTGGGGGTGCTACTCCTTATAACATAGGATGGGCGAACCTAACTAAGCTAACCCTATGGCCCATCCTATGCTCCCTGAGGGGCTCATGTGAACTTCAAGATGAAAAATGAAAGTACATGTAGTGAGTAAATTCAGTTTTGTTTATATAAAGAAATAAGGAAGTGATAAAAATATTGAGGTAAATTAGCTTTCGCACAGATTCTCGTCTGCGCCGTACATGTGGAGCACCCATCTTGAGGAACCAGCAGTAGCCTGGAAGCATATTCACTTCCCAATGGCCCTGGTACATTTCCTCCATTACGCGAATATCCTTGAGAAAACGCTCTCATAGATCTTCGCTCAAATTACCACAGTTTTCCGGAATACTGTATTGTCTAAATGAAAACCAAGGAAATGCCTTTTCATTGACTTGCATGCACCTAGAGCTTGTAGTTTTCAGGAGCTAGTTAATAACACGTTCATATTCTCGATTTTGGTGGTTGCACATAAAGTTGATTACAATAGATACAGTAACTGGTAACTCATTGTCCCTACCTACGATGTTGCCATTTTGGCCGTTACTCAACGTATATTTCATAACTTTGTCAAAAGAACATATACAATAGGTACTTATGTACCCTCTCTATAATCCCTTTTATTAAATTTAGAAAAAAATGAAATTTAGTATACATAAAATTC
>LQNS02278156.1:2046664-2061437 GCA_001587735.2 Parhyale hawaiensis
TATAACCTACGTGAACCAACAAAACGTCTTGTGCGCAGCATTGAAAAGAATAATAAGAAAATCATAAACTGTGACTCGTCCCTGGTCTTCAATAGTACGTGTTTAAGAGAAAATATATTGCCAATCTACACAAATATTGTTATATACGTAGCTCAAGCCTCCCTAAACCACCAACTAACGAAGCACAGACGAACAGTTTCAAAGCGCAGCTCAGCTCTACATGGATTCTTGTGACGTCATCGTTCAGCCATCAGCGTTGTGCCATTAACAATTTCATACGAGAAAAANACACAAATATTATTATTATATACGTAGCTCAAGCCTCCCTAAACCACCAACTAACGAAGCACAGACGAACAGTTTCAAAGCGCAGCTCAGCTCTACATGGATTCTTGTGACGTCATCGTTCAGCCATCAGCGTTGTGCCATGAACAATTTCATACGAGAAAAATATTCGAACTGAGAAGAACTAGAAACTATTAACTAGCAAGTCGTAAATTTAATTGAGGAAATAAAGGTAGCTACTGCATATTAACGTCTTAGAAACTAGAATGACTCTCAGGGGGATTTAATTTCAAAAAGCCTTCGGGTGTTGCGAGTTTTCTAGCCATTAACTTCTATACCAACTTAGGACAACAAAATGACGACTGTGACGTCATCAGGCCCTATTCAGCCAAAAGTTTCTTGCAAGTGTTGAAGATGCGCATGATTGCGTCTTCCTTACCTAGTCTGTGCCCTCAACCATGACCAGTTTACTGCATTAATAGAGGAAAAGTTGGAGAGACAATACGACGAGAGAAAACGAGGCACCCATATATGAGGGTGTTACCATACAGGATCCACGCGCATGGGCACAGCAAGTGGAGAAATAATAAGAACAGAGGGAAGTATCATCAGGAGGAGTACGAANATGACAAGTTTACTGCATTAAGAGAGGAAAAGTTGGAGAGACAATACGACGAGAGAAAACGAGGCACCCATATATGAGGGTGTTACCATACAGGATCCACGCGCATGGGCACAGCAAGTGGAGAAATAATAAGAACAGAGGAAAGTATCATCAGGAGGAATACGAAACCAGAACGCCTCGTGGCGTAGGCTAAGACCAACACCCGCAGTGGGGCAAATTCAACGAAGTCATTTTTGACGGCCAGCTACTCCTAGTATCCCATATGGACGCTGTGTCCAACAAGGCTAGACCCGCGCTGGTAGCCCCGTGCACATCTCTTAATATTAACATAGGAAAAATGGGAGACCTCGTGGCTTGAGACGATCTACCGCGGTTGTGGAAAATTCTACGCCGTCATTGTTTATGGCCAGCCAGGACTAGTTCTTTTGGCATGGGTCACATCTAGGTCAACCCATCAAACTCCCTACAAAAAATATTGAACATTGCTCAACTCCTTCGACCACTTATTGGGTGGCAGACAAATATATATAGTTGAATCTTCAACGAAAAATAATCACATCTCTCACTTCGTTCGCGGGTGATAAAAAGTGGGCAAGGAGGGACATTGTCCTGGAGGCTAGTAAGGGCGAAAGTAACCTATGGGTTCCCTGTGGTCACTCCTCACCATAACAAAGGAGGGACAAACTGTTAGCCGCAGAAATGTGCCTGCAACTGAAATAGCTAAGTGAATAATTACCCTACATCCTTCCCTTAAGCTTCTCATCAAGTTTGGTATTTATTACAAACTCGAATATTAATAAGATTGCTTGTAACTCGTTGTCACTGATGTACCTACTCATTCAAATAATTGTCAAGATGAACTCAACTCCTTTCCTCTAGCCGGACAAACTGTAAGATAACAGTCATAACACAAGTAGCTAATGTACCTGACTGTATTGTCTACGTACACTTGACCCTACTTACGAATCCACGCAACTTTCGTATCAAGTTCTACAGTTCAAAGTGGAACATGTTGCAATGAGGCTTGAGAGGCTCACCTGGAGTTGAGAGTGGCTTTCTTGACCTCCTCAGCAGCGGAGCTGCGACCCGACCGAACACTGCCACGCTCGTCAGGCAGGGAGTGCGCAGGTTGTGATGTGTGGTACTGCACAGACAGGCAGCACATAAGCGTCTACACCTTCGTTATATTCCAGATCAAAGCTCCCTACACCGAAGCTCAGTGAAGCGAGAGAGCAGTATACTAGGGACATTCAGTGCTTCATACAAATTTTCGTAGAACGCAGTTAGTTCCAGAACTTATAGCATCAATACGTGAAGCATATCGAACAACTCAAGCATAGATGAACCCTATGCATAATAGCTGTAACAGAGAAACAAGATTTTGAGGTAGGCCTAAATGCAAATTGTTAAACGAGCAGGAATCAAAGAGATTAAGTATATAAACATGATATTTATGCTAAGTAGGAAAGAAAGAAAAAGTAATAACAAATGCCATGACAATAGGTTAGTTACCTGTGAGCCAAGAAGTACCTACACTTCATTACAAGATAGAATTATGGAACGGAGCTAAGCTCGCCCTACAGCCTATAGTTGTGGTCCTAGTGCAGCAGCAGAGGCTGGATAATCACAGACATATTTCCCTAAACCAAAGGTAGGGTTTGGATCAGCAGTCCTGCTCATATCCATATTTTGGTTCTGTATCTGAAGAAATGTCCCGTGAGCTAAGCACTTTATTTTCTGTTCATCTTCCGAATCACAGCTTATGCCCTACGCTGGTTAAAAGTTTTAATATTGCTTCCTATTTTTCATTACTAAGACTTTCTCCTTCAGCGATTGAGATGCTCTCTGGTGTACATATTTAGTTGTGCGGTATGCTTATCACTATACTTAGGAATGATGTCACAAGCCCTTTCAACAACAATAGCAGAGCATCACAGCAGGAGTTGTACGAGCCGAATACTAGCTGCAAACCCCATTCAGCCATAAAACTCCATGCCGAGCAGTGTGGTGCCCAAGTCACACACAACAGAACTGATCTTGAAACATGGACTAATTCCGAAACGGAGATAATACTATTATTATTATAATCAATTTTTCCCACCATATCAAATAGAGATAATATGCCTGTCACCGTTTTAGGAGTTCCCTTCTTCCATTTAATTAGGCTACCTCCACCAAGGAAGTTACGTTCCTGTCGTGTTAGTCTGTTATGCTGCTCGTCTGTCAACAAGATAACTAAAAACGTTATGGTTGAATCGTTAAAAAATTTATAGGGATTGTTAGATATGGGAGGAGTAACAGATGATGAACAACTGAGAATGCTCTAAGTTGACTTATCTGCTGTTTCAAAAGTTTTGGTCCACGCTCTCTGAGAGTACCTAACCAACATTACTAACTAGGTATATATAAAATATATTCTAATGACACTCACCGGCTGATGATATTGTTTTATCATAGAATTGTAATAGTCCCGATACTTGGGATGGTCATAGTACCGTGAGTAATAGTAGTAATAGTATTGCTGTGGGTCATACATCTCTGCACCTGGAGGGCCTCTGCTGCTCTTGTTGTAGGGATCACCATAACCCGGGTAGCCTGCAAAAAAAAAGGTATCAGTAGAGTTAGGTAGCTACATGGTATACCTATGGTAGCCATGTAAACTTTTCATCAAAATTTTAGGGCCACTTGAAAAGTTAAAAAAAAAAAAATGTAACATTTTAGTAATAAATAAACTTCCTCCTTTGATTAGGGATCAGTACCTATTTCCTAAAGATAAAAGGTGTTAGAGACAAAAAATACCTGCTGTAAAAATCTATCAAGAAACGTACTTTTTGTTTTGTCATATAGCTTATGAGTTTTTCAGTTGATCAATATTATAAAACCACAAACAAAAATCATAGTAACCTTTCAACTAGGACATTGAGGAGAGCAAAGTTCGAACTTAGTAATAAGTAGTGCCTCCATTCCTGTTGATAACCTCAAAAAGTCTGTGACATAGGTAGCTACTAGAAATGAGAGTTTCCATGAAGATTGGAGCAATGTCGTCCCAACTCCTAAAGATGGCATCACCAACTTTGTTTACTGTCACAAATTGTTTACCATTTTCCCATAAACATCTCTAGCCATCCATCCCCAAAGATTTTGTATTGGGTTTAAGTATGGCAAACTTGTGGGACCTCCATTTTCTTGGAAGGTCATAGTCTGGCGGGCGGCGAGGACTGCTCCATTATCCTGCTGGAAAAAATCATTCATCACCACACAAATGGGGCCCCTCCGTCGAGAAAGATGATCTTTGTAACATACAGACATAACCAGTAGCTGTTTGACGACCCTGCACCTCCTGAAGCTTCATTGCTCCCCTGTAGGAAAAGGCACTCCATACCATAATGAAGCCTCCGAAACTATGATANTCACCACACAAATGAGGCCCCTCCGTCGAGAAAGATGATCTTTGTAACATACAGACATAACCAGTAGCTGTTTGACGACCCTGCACCTCCTGAAGCTTCATTGCTCCCCTGTAGGAAAAGGCACTCCATACCATAATGAAGCCTCCGCCACTATGATGCATAGAAAATATATCAGGAGGCATCTCTTTGTCATGCCAGTACCACTGTAAGCTACCAGGGCCATCCACATTGAACTTTTTTGTCAGAAAACCAAACTTTAAGCCACCTTTCAATGTCCCATGTTTGGTGCTCTTGAGCAAACTGTAAACGAGCCACTTCATGACGCCACTTCTTCTATATTTACACACCTTTGCTAACCTTTATTTCTCATCATCTGAAGATATTATTTAGGCTTCCATATTTCTTAACTGTTTCAGTTTTCATTGGTGAATTGATGATTTCAATTCAATATCGAGACCCCTGACTACATTGTACTTTATATATGCGATAGCTTTCCCACAAAATAAAAATACAACAGACTTGGCCCTTTTTTAAAATAATTGATTGATGTCGCCGAAAGCACTTTATCTGTCAGCTCACTGGTTTTCTTTAAACGTCACCTTTCACTTCAAAAATGCCTTGGAACGAAGCAGTTCAAAACAGCTCGCTGCACCGTAGTCTGGATACAAATTATTCCATAGCTATTTGGATCGTTATGCGACCTCAACAACATTAATATTTCAAGATATGAAAATCGGTACGGCATGTAGGTATGATACGTGTAAAAGGAACTTCAAGTCTTTGCTTCGAAACTGACTAAAAATTTATTTAAAAGCAAGCAAAAAGAAGACATGTTATTGAGCTTCCTCTCAGAGAAAAGGAGAACTTCTGGCAAGTTAAACTTGCCCCTAGCTAATAGTGAAAAGCGTCTCGTTCAGACGCATGAATGGATGGAGCCTCAAGCAGAATAATACTGAAGATTATTATTATTATTATAATCATTAGCTATTATTAGAGTCTTAGTTTTACCACCGCAACAGCTGTTATGAAGGCACTATGTTAGCAATGATACGCAGTTATGCTCAGCATTTTTGCCGAAAATTCAATCTGATAGTGAACTCACTAGGTAATTTCTATACTAGTTTCAATCTTGATACAGTGCGCTACTAGTCTACTACTGGTGGGAAAAAGGTGCAACCAATAGAAAGAGGCATTCAGGTGGATGGCCACTTTGTGGCCTTCCACACGAGAGAGTAGATGAGTCCTGCAGACTAGGTCGGCTATCTCGATCGATAGTCTACCTCACGGAAAAGAAAAGGAAATTTAGAGAACCTACCAAACTTTATAAAGCTAACCTCATCAGCAGAAACAGAGGCCAGCTGCAACATCCTCTGCTGAAAAAGGCACTTGGGTTTGCCCCTGGGTTTGAAAGGCATATATATTGAGCACACTTCCGAGCCCGGCTATATCTGTGTCTGTATTCTGTGCTGTAATTGGTGTCGACTCAGCGGACAGCTTCTCAAAATTGAAGAAATATTTGCTAATTTGGAAATAACATTTAGGCTATACCTTTCAAAAACTCTGTATCATAGTTACATCTTCCTATGATAACCTGCCAAAATTTCACAAGATCTTAATGCATTAAATTTGATCAACTTCGAGCCTCCCACCTTAAGAGCTGAGGCTACAACGAAACGAGTCGTGGGTAACATAATTTCATCCGCTTCTCATTGATTTCTCTGATATAAGCCTATTGACCCATTTATATATCAACAGGCAGGGCAATGACAAATTACAAAGTACTGTACTGATAAAAAACACAGTATAGCCTAATAGTCTTTTCCAAACACAAATTTGAATATGCAGCAGATTCAAGCAATGACATAAAAAGAAGTTAGCTACCTTTCATGCAACTACAAAATGCTTCCCACAAGACTACAAAAGTAGCCAAAAGAGAACTCAACGCAAAAATAGAGTACCTACCTATTAGGTACAACTAAGTACTGAACTCAAACTCAAAATTAGATAACCCATTACTCCAAGCATTGCAACCCTGCAGATTATTATATTGATTTAAGTAAGCCTCCATTTCGACAACAACAACCTAACAGAGGGAGAAACAAAGGACATAGGTATAGGTGGCTATGTAGTAGTATTAAGATAGTTGAAGCCTCCCCCCCCCTGAATAAGTAGCTACTAAGCTACTCTAAGAGGAAAAGGAAGGAAGGGACACAGAGTATGTCTATCGACAGATGCAACCCATGCACATAGTGTTTTCATTCCATATCAACTTGCATGGGAACAGCAAGTCAGGAAGAAGAGCAAGAAGAGAGGAAAGAAGATCAGTAAGAGTAGATATGAAATTGCAAGCAAGGTGGGTAGGCTATAGAAACAGACTTCTGGAAGGTCTAGCTAATGGCTACGATAAGCTACAGGATCCCTCTGGGGTTGCTGCTCCCCATTAGATAGGATGGATGAACCCTAACTAGCCTTACCCTACAGCTCCTCCTCCTTTGCCCTTGAGGGGATGCAACCCTGCAGATATAATAGGT
The DNA here is from genome assembly GCA_001587735.2 of Parhyale hawaiensis. NCBI lineage: Eukaryota > Metazoa > Arthropoda > Malacostraca > Amphipoda > Hyalidae > Parhyale > Parhyale hawaiensis. The sequence continues at coordinate 2,053,516 of LQNS02278156.1, forward strand.
AGGCTACTATCATAAATGCCACCTACTTATAGCATTATTCCAATTAATGCTCAAGACAAGCATACAGAATAGCTATCTAATAGGTAGGCCTTATTTCAAGTAGCTACTGGTAGTTGATACCTACCATATACAGTATACAATACAGTTGCTAATTGCAAACAAAAATTCCAGATCCACTCAAAATCTTCGCCTTAGCTATGAAGACGTAAGTACAGCCATGAATGGAAGTACGGAACAATAGATCAAGCTTGGACCCAAGTAGGGATTGCTAGTGAAGGCACGAGATCTGTCACTGATATAAAGCCTCTGGGAAATACACCAAACATGTCAAATCAGTAAAATTAAAATCAAGAGGCTTGACTTGTCCGGACTTTCAATCAGTTGCCATATTTTTGCTTCAGCCAGGTAAGCTATGGTGCTTAATTGATAAAGCTACGGTATTTGAGTACTTTCACAAGATACAGTGAAACTGGAGCATAGATAATACCTTCCTTAAAGTGAACCACTTTTCCAGGCATGGTAACTAACTGTACCTAGTTCTACCGTTTTGTCTTATGAAAAAAACTGATCAGAATTAGGTAGCTTTATCACAAAAGAAATTAAAGTTTCACTATCAATAATGTAAAAGAAGAGTGTTAGCTCCGAGACAACATTTATTCAATGGATGAACAAAATATCCAGCAAAACTCCAACGACTGGGCCACAGCAGCATATGCACTACTTCTCAACAAGGAAAACTTGGCACAAATTTAACAATTTTCCTGCATCATAAATGGTATACAGCCACTACAAAAACATTGTGCCCACAACACAACAGTACAACTTGGCAGAGCTACATTTACAACCTTTTCCACAAGGGTATTTTATGCTCTGTTAACTAGCAAGTTTTACACTGTACAAACTACAAACTCTTGGCTGGTTTTCATCAAAACTTAGAACTTTAGCTATTTTGCATCTCCAGGGCTACCATACTACTTTATATAATTTGTTAATTTTCATGAGAATACGTATCTTCTGACCCACTAGGTAGCTATTGGATTAGATACACACTAGGGCAAGAGGCCGAAAGGAGGGCAGATTGAGTAGAGCCCCCGAGCTCTTCTATGGGTATATACGCCGAATGAAGAGAGGACTTAGAGTGGGCCCGCTTCATACTCTCGATGGTATTGTGGACGACCCGGAGGCAATGGCTGAAATTTTGGCAGATAGCTTTGCTTCCATATTCGTTGGTGAAAATCCTGACGTCCCCGCCATCAGTTGCACTAGAGAGAAATGGATCTCTTTGAGATCAGTGAAGAGAGCAAGCTCATACAGTGCTTTTGTCTCTTGACACTGGGTCCAGTGCTGGCCCAGATGGGATTCATCCCCACTTTCTGCAGGTTTGTGCTGATTATTTGGCAGTTCCACTTGCTCTGCTGTTTGGTGGTCTGTTGCCGGTCGAGTGGTTACAGTCCAGTATTGTGCCCCTGTTCATGAGTGGTTCGAGGTATCAGCCACTCAATTACAGACCTCAGTGTGCTGCAAGGTGCTGGAGAGGATTGTGGTTCCTGAGTTGGTACGCTATCTTGAGTCTAGGGGTCTTCTTTCGCCTAATCAGCTTGGATTTAGGCATTGAAGATCAACAGATGATCAGCTGCTGTCTGTGTATTGTGGTGTGGCTGATTGTGTGGAGAGAGGTTTTGTTGTGGATGTTGTTCTTAGATTTCTCGAAGGTGTTTGATACGGTGTCGCATGCTGTAGGCTACTGATTGAGAAACTTCGGTCTTTGGGTGTCAACCCTGTAGTGGTTCGGTGGATTGAGGGTTTCCTGGCGGGGCGCACTATGCGTGTTGGTGTGGATGGCATTGGCAGTGGGGAGAGGGAGGTGTCGAGTGGTGTCGCTCAGGATTCCGTTTTGGGCCCAGTGCTGTTCCTACTACATAGCCTATATCTTAACTACATTACACATGGGATAGGGAACAATCCTGCAGCATTTGCTGATGACTACAAGTTGTACCTCCAGTTCAAGCCTAGTGATGCGGGGCATGGAATGGAAATTTTACAGAATGACTTGACTTCTATCAAAGAGGTGGGCAAATCATGGAACCTCTCTGTTAATCATAGTGTGTTGTGATGCGATTTTCTAGGAGGTTTTTGGGCATGAGAAGCTTGGTGGTGGCTTTAAGTAGGTATTGTCTTGGGACCACAGCTTTGCCATTTGTAGCCTCGCAGCGGGATCTGGGAGTGGTTTTGGACAGTAGGTTGAGTTTCCATGAGCATATTCGAGTTGTTGTGTGTATGGCATCAGGTTTGGCTTGTAATCTGCTCCGGTCAACCATAAATCGAAGTAGAGAATTCATGATCAGCTTATTTGAAATGCACATGCGTCCTATCTTGGACTATGCCCCATGTGTTTGTAGTGTTGGGTATAGGGCTGATTTAAAGTTGCTGGAGTCCGTGCAGAGAAGTTGGACAAAGCAAGTCGAAGGGTTGTATGACATGAGTTAGATTGATAGATTGAGAAGCCTGGAACTGTACTCTATTAAGGGCAGGTTGTTGCACATTAATTTAGTCAAATATTGGAGGATATTGTGCTCGTGAAGCGATGTTGGTGACTTGGCTGACTTTTGTTTGTGCTCCTGACCGGCGCTTGAGGGGCCATGGCAACCAGTTGCTGATTCCCAGGTGCGAGACGGAGTTTAAGGGTAGGTTATTCCATGTGAGGAATGTGGGTGTGTCGAACTCTTTGCCAGTGGGTGTGGCGGAGTCGGAGAATTTAGGGGCTTTCAAGAGGACTTTGGATGCCCACCTAGGCGATCTATTGTATGATTTCGTGGAGTGATCGACTTGATAGCTAAAGGCACACTATCCAACCTTGGGTTTTGGTTTGGCAAGGGACTTGTTGGCTGTGGTGGCCCCATGCTGTGCTGGCTATTGGGACCGCAAAGATGAGTCAAAGATGAGCACCTGCGGTGATGGGGGCTGTGCGGCGGCTGAACATTGAGAGAAATATCTAATCCTACCGTACATCATTTTTGGTGGGTATTTAGGAGAGACATTAAGCTTTTTTTGCAGGTATTGGACATTTCTTGCAGCGTCCGGTCGCCTTGCCACATCCTTCCTAGCACACATGCATCTCCATTGGGCCACTGCATCTCCTTGGGGCCACTTATGCTATAAGCGATGCATATAATTTTTTTTTCTTGCCCTTTAAATGTAATACAATCTCAATAACTTAATTATTATTAAAAGGCCAATTAGATGAGCAGTACAAACAAAGCAGAGGAAAGAATAGACACTAAGCCACTATTAAATAGGTCTTACAAGCAAGAAAATGAAATGAGACTGACCTTTGTTATTATAGTAATAGCTATTAGGTAGACATAGGTAGCAAGAGTAAAAGGAATAGCAGTAGGATTACTACAGTAGCTCAGCAACACCCAGTTGCATTATACCAGAATCTAAGTGATTTTCTTTTTTCTGTCAGAAGGGCTCAAGTTCAAAATAGGCTTGCAGAAGTTTTACTCACCTCAAAGTGGCCAGTGTACAACTACTGACAAAATGTGTAAAACATCTCTAATCCTATGCTACAGCATAGATGACTAAATTCACTCAACCACCACACACAGAGCCAAGAGATGGAAAAATAAGACAACAGAGAGAAACATCTGTACAGAAGATCCCAACCAGAAGCAATTAAGAGCCCATGGGAAGAGTTGCTGGCCACTGGTCGGTGATCTACCATACAGAACAAATGGGGACCTACCTAACTCAACAAATTAACCTCAGCAGCAGGAACTGTAACTAGAGTAGATGCAACATCTCCTGCAGAAGTCACTCTGAAATCTGAGGGTGTGAAGCTAATACAGACACGGATAGGGTTGGCCATAATATCCCCCAGTGAGAGGCCCATCAGATGGCATTAGGTACATGCAAGGAAGAGAAAATACAAGGCTAAACACTATCATATTAAGTGGCATTACAAGCAAGGAAGAAAAAACAAGACTGAGCCACTATTAGATGAGAATTAGAAGCAAGGAAAAAAAAGAGATGCGCAATAAACTGTGAATTGTTTTCAAGCTGCCATTCCCAAAAGATATGAATGAGCACTGTATAGCAAGAGAGTGAATCACATGATAGCTGTGTTGGAACCTGTTTAAATTGAAAGAAAAGAATGTTCCTTATGCTAAACCTAGTTCACGTCATTGCTTGCAGGGTGGATTTTAGGGTAGCTACAATTAAAAATTCTGCTACTCCAATAAATAATACTCAAAGTCGCCAGTACAACGTTTAAACCTGGTCTTATCAGTATCAAGGCATGGCAAAGGGACAAGGTTTTAGCATTGCAACTACTTCAAAAAACGGGAACTGATGGGACCAATCATTAGGTAGCCTACATCAAAGCCCTAGGCTAACACTGTATAAGGAATGGAAACAACACTGACATAAATCAGTTTATTACTTACAAATTAATGAATGAATACCTATACAGGTACCGAGCTATTAATGAAACTACATATCACCAAATATACTGTACGTCATAGCTAATACATACTAATCACCAAGTTATAAGATTTTACAAAATTTGAGATGAAGAAATGCAAAAGAATTCAGACTTGGCCAAAAGCTAAGGAATGATGCTGGAAATAATCGATTGTGTATAAATTAGAAACAGAACTGAATATTTTGTAAACATCCCCTATTTTTAATGACTTCTCAGCAACATCAACCACATAACCTAGCAAATTAATGTCCTGCAAAAATCCCAGCTATCCCGTAACATTCTTCTTTCAGTAAATGCCATTGATGATCTCGATTTTATGAATTTCTGTTCTGAGCCCTCTCTCCCATAATCTTCCATAAATGCATTTTTTATAGGGTTCAAGCTGAGGCTCTGGGCTGGCCAGTTCATTCATTGGGGCAATTCATTCTTCAAAAAGGCCATAACCTTCCTAGCCTGGCTGCAAGGTGCATTGTCCTGCATGATGTATAAATTAGTTGGGTACAACATGGTGCTGAAAAAAAAATACAGTGTATCTCAGCACTCATTTTTCATGAATAAGGATGATGGGGGTCAATTCTTGCAGGCAGAAGTAATTACTCCTCACATCATCACATTGCACCCACCAAAATTGACTCTTCTCTTGACACATGAGGAGATAGTATCACCTTTTCTGCAGCATACGTAAATGTTGGTACCATCAGTACCAAACAGGTTGAACTCTGATTCATCACTGAAATGAATTACGTCCCAATGCATGTCAGTCCAAACAAGGTCTCTTGCAAACTATAGGCATGCCTTGTGGTTTTGCTTACACATGAGGCCTCAAAGCTGAAACCCAGGCATACAATCTGGCGTTTTGCAACCTGCAAGAAACTGCTTTCCTTCAGTCTTTAACAATTTTGCAATCCTCTCTTCCAGATGCTTTCAGAGGTCAGCCTGTTTTTCAATTTTGTATCTTACATTTTTCATCTGTCTTATACTTGCTTATTAGGTACAGACACAACACTTTTAGACCTAGGGACAATATCAGCAATTTATGAATTTACCTTTTCTTGATGTTTGGCAATAATTAGTTTTTTTTCACGAAGCGAGTTTTTTGGGGTTGAAGTCACTGTATTGCTAGAAACTAATTTCCAATGGTGCATGAACATAGTCTTTAATTCAAGATGTTTTAGTGAGTGTTTCACAATGACAAACCAAATTTTGAGCATTACTGTAGCTATTCCTTAACTTTTGGCCAGGTCTGAATTCCTACGTAGTCAGGTACCTATTCCTATTAAACTTTTGGGAAGACTATAAGATATGTAAAATCTTGTAGCTAACTTTTAAATTAATTTAGGTATAAATTAGCTATGACCTATTGACCTAATGTTTGTTTGGCAAAAATTTCATTACAATTGATTCACTACATTCTAAGCAATAAACTGATTCATGTGTGTTGTTTCTGTTCCTCATATAATGAATGCTAGTGGATGTGGTGCTTTTATATAAATGGAGCACTACCGTACCTACCACTACCAGCATCAGTTTGTGTCACATGAGCAGGCTACACATTACTCATTCCACCATTCCACAGAAATGCCACTTGATAGGCATTTCTGGATAGGGGTGTGCCGATTCAATTTTTTTCCCCAATGTCGGTACCAATGTTATGAGGGTCGATCCACTAGCAACACCTAGGTATATATCTTTCCTGTCCCGCTCTATAGGAATAAGATAGGAAGAAATTCAAGTGCGGAAGACAGTGGGGTTGCAATTGGGCACTCCAGCTGAGGGACCTGCGCTTGCCTGTATGACCATGTTTAGACATTCATTGTTTTAAGGTGCTATGGGAGAGCTCACGTAACTACACCTCTTAACACTTCCAATTTTTTAGGCACAAGGCTGAATTTTCATTTAAGAAGCCCTCTGAACAATAACAAGCATAAGAGACAGCGGGAGTTTTCCTGAAGTATTAATTCTGAACACAATACATAGACTACTCTACAATAGGATGAGATGCACCTGCAATCAGGAGTCCAGTTATAAATCAACCTACCATGCATGGTCACTCTGCTGTTACTGGTCCTGTGAGATGAAGCACTGTCAGGACGAGGAGGGTGTGGAGGCAGCCCAGAGGCCCGCTCCTCCCCAACAGGATCCCTACGCCTCCTGTACCGGCCACCATCCCTTGGTGGATAACCACGATCAGTACCATTATCCTTTTGATAATATCCAGGTCCTTCTCTTTTTGAGTAATGATCATCATCTGGTGGAAAGCTGCCATCGTTTTTCATAAAGCCCCTGCCGAGATTTTTGGGTCGCTCTATGGACCCTTCCAGTGATTGCACCTTGCCACGTTTGCCATGCACTGGGTTGTCTGTGTCATCTGTGGTGTCAGTCTTGGAGTACTGCTTCTGTACTGAATAATCATCCGCACCATCCTCGGCAGCGCTTGAATCAGGGATACTTTTCTCGCCCCGATAGTGGGGTTTCCTGGGCTTTCGGTCTGGATAGTTGCTTTGGTCATACTCTCTGTAGTTTTTGTGGCGTGCTCGATAGCAGCGCTCACGTGTTTCTGCCTCACTGCTGTGCTTCAATTCGTCCTGACTGTCGTATGGGCGATATGTGTCCTGGCCTGATACACGCTCCCTGTAGTTGTGGCGTGGGTGGGCAGCATGACGCTCCCTATTGGCCCGTTCCCTCTCTTTGTATTTATCTTTGTAGTGAAAATCACCTCTGTACTGAGGCTTTTCTCTCTCACTTTTCTTATAATCTTCTTTGCCATCATACTGCTTTTTGTGCTGTCTCCTTTCCTCATGGCTCCTTTCTTCCTTTGCACTGCCATGTGTTACTATGTTGGCATCACCTTTAGAATCATACTTCTCCTTGTTACTAGTGTCCTGAGCACCATCCAATTGCACCATATCGCTGTGCTTTAAATTATACCAATAGGTAGTGTTTGGCAGTTTAGTCTAAGAGAAGATCCAAATGGTAAGTTATCTTACGCTTTTCAAATAACAGTTCAGAAATATTAGCCTACACAACTATTCAAAAATGTCCAATATGATATTGATCATACAGTAGAAATGAAAAATACTTCACTGACACAAGTACGGCAGATAAGGAGCAACGGTCAAGAGAAAATATCCAAAAAGTAAGTTTACTAATACTCTTCAAAAAAGTAGCTAAATTTATTAATACTTCAAGCAAATAAAAATTCTCCACCACAAATTGTGCATCATATTTTCATCTGAAAATGTAAACAATTCTTATTGTGCAATAATATTTTCCCTTATTTGTTTCTAGTAATAGGCTATTTCCAGCACTTTTATCATGCAAGGAATGATTAGATTCATTTAGTGTCAATCCACCTGACACCACAGGATTTACAACAAGCCAAAAGGCTAATAGAACATTTTTCTTCTAAAACGTTTCAGTCGCAAAAGCATATTTTTCA
>LQNS02278156.1:2107744-2118248 GCA_001587735.2 Parhyale hawaiensis
TTTGCTAGATTTCCTTTAGCAGCGTTTTGGGCTTCCCGGTGTTGCAAATGCTTCATTTGGGTTGTATTACCTGTCCGTGGGAGCCCAAGCGTGAAGTTTTAATAATAATAATAATGCCACTTCCAACCTTTGCACTCCCGCTAAAGGTAGTTTCAACTGTCTGCTTTGTGTTAGGAATTCTCTTGAGTAAGTAGAACGCTAATGACGAGATTACTAATTATATTTAAGTTTGAATTTTCAACTACAAACGTGATTAATAAGCTCCAAGGACAAAACGCTAATGACCAGATTACTAATTATATTTAAGCTTGAACTTTTAACAACAAACGCGATTAATAAGCTCCCAGGACAAAACGCTAATGACCAGATTACTAATAATATTTAAGCTTGAATTTTTAACAACAAACGTGATTAATAAGCTCCAAGGACAAAACGCTAATGACCAGATTACTAATTATATTTAAGCTTGAATTTTTAACAACAAACGTGATTAATAAGCTCCAAGGACAAAACGCTAATGACCAGATTACTAATAATATTCAAGTTTGAATTATTAACTACAAACGCGATTAATAAGCTCCCAGGACAAAAAAGTCCTGGGACCTCCACGAGTCGTATGATAGCAGCAATTCTGGAAGGCATTGAGTCTTTAAGATATTTAATGTACACTTGATCGATTTTGAACCTCTCTTGCATTATTATTATTATTATTATTATTATTATTATTATATTAGTTGCTTAGGCCTCTCTAGACATAGCTATGGGGATTCAAGAGAGGAAAAATAAAGGGACACGCAGTATGTCGACAGAAAATTGGGGGACCCACGCACGAAGGTGGACAAACGCGCATAGGAGCAGCAATCGGGAAAGAAGAGGAAGAACATATGGAAGCAAGATCAGTAGGAGTACGAAATCAAGAAGGAAGCAAAGTGGGCACGAAAGATAGACGTCCCGAAGGCCCTGCTAAAGGCTAAGGTTACCTACACAAACTCCCCTGGCAGCGCTGCTCCCCATAACGTAGGATGGGCGAACCTAACCCTATGGCCCATTATATACCCCCTGAGTGAACCATTCTTGCATCGATTGATTCCTTCAATCAGCCAAAGCACGTAGAGGATCTTCTCGGCGCTCAAGTTTTCGTTCAAGATGGTCTCATAAATTCTCGATGGGGTTCATGTCTGGAGTAGTAGTGGTACAAACTTTACGAGCGCATCAGGGGCACAATGTCGATATGGCGCCGAATTATTCCAGTGGTTTTACACAGGCTCGTGCGCCACTAGGGCGCGAGGTATGTCTCGTTTCAATTTATCGATGATTTTTGTCTCGGCTTTCCTGCCGGTAGGTCTCAGAGTGGTCAGTGCGCTACAGGCAGGAAGAAGGCGCAAGTTGAGCATCTCCAGCCCCCGGGCACGGCTGAACGCTTTCGCTCGGCGACGCCGCACAGGGGAAGGAAACGAAAAACAAGAAGGTAGAAGTCTAGCGGGAATAGGTCAGCCACCTCCTGAAACAGAAGGGGAAGTATTGAGAAGCTACCTACCTAACTTTGCAAAACTACCCTCGTCAGCAGGAACTGGTGCAACATCTCCTGCAGAAAAGGCAGTAGGAACCCTTGGGTGCGTGCCGAGGCCCAAATATATTGTGGCAAGGAAAAGGCCCACCAGAATACAACCCTGAAGGCGTTCATGTCTGGAGACTTTGCCTGGCATGCTAGGTGCCTTAGGCTACCTCAGACTGAGGGTCGCGAGTCACGGCGGTGAGCTCTGCCCTCGGGTACCAAGACACGCCCGCATCTTTGACACTCGAGTCACGTTTAGCGAGTCAAACGGTTTTTCGGCATGTTAAAAAATATGACTCGTGAGTCTGAGTCTCAGTTGGCAACTGGCGGTCGTCGAGCAAGGTTTATAATATTGGCTTGGAAAAGAGAGGACTCATTGACGACTACAGGCAGTATCCATGCCTATTGAATTTCAGAAGCAAAGAATGCAAAGATGGAGCACTAAAGATGAATGAGATTTTCTTTGACAGAGCAACTCAACGTTGCTCTGGTTTCTTTTCTCTTATCATTCAGACACTGTAAAAAAAAAACTTGTCAACCAATAATTTTACTTTTTTTCTATTGTTGACTTCTATATTAAAACAAAAGGTTTCAGTACATGATTCAACTGGGAAATGGAAATCACTCATGAAATACCCATAACAATTTTTTGTGTTTGGTTTTCATTTCTTCTCCCCAGTGCTTACTACAACAATAACGAAACCTGATACATTCTTTCGACAGACATGCCATGTTCACAATGTGTTGTCAGCTCCCGTCTCATAAATTGTTCGATGGAAACTTTTTCTCATGCTTGCCTCAGAAATACTTGCTTCGTATTGAAGTCGAGAATAAGAAAATCCGGATATAAATAACGGCCGAGTTGCATCCAACCTTCTACCTGCCAGAATTGTTTCGCGCAGCACTTTCAGTTCTTTTTCAATGGCTAACAAACTTGCTGGCGCAAGTCTTGAAACGGAGGCATGGAAAATCTCGTGCATATGTTTTATTAATTGATACTTTCTGCCAGTTCGATGGAACAGCAACCGTAACTGTATTTGTTTCGACGCCTTGACAGCCTCTCATGCATCCACAAGCGATGTTTTGTTCGTTTCTATAGACGCAGCAGCAAGTGCTACTGTGATGGCGCAAGTCTAACAAATGCATATTACGCAATAATAATTACAATTAGAGTGAGAACCTTGTGCCATCACCCTTATGTTAAAGAAGTCAAGTCAAGTCATATTTGTCATATTCCAGGTAATTCTGGATGATCTTTCACCTTTCATGGAAAGAAAAAGTATTTTCTTTCTGTCTAAAGGGGGGAGGGATATGTGATGGTGTAAGTCTATCATATGTACATTGCGCAAGCACGCTCTCAATTGTCATCAGAGAGAGCCACACCTAAGTCGTCTAAGGTATAAATAGAGGACGCACCAAGCAGCCTCAGCCCAATACCGTCATGTGATCTCTGGCAGCAACACTATAACCTTCACGCCAGCTGTATATACCCATACCAGGGATGCTGTAACCTTATACATCCAATAGTGAACTTCCTCAAGGATCTCTCAGTGTCTCTTTACCCTTGACTACTGCTAAACGTCTGGCACCAGGAACCATACTCCGTGAACAAGATCTATACTCACCCAATAACACTAGCGCACCAACGTGGCAAGCCACAGCCCATAAGCCGCAGGGCCACTGCACTGTTATGTCATGGTATAACAACGTACTAACGTTAGCTACGTGATTATACCATGGTGCACGTGAGCTAAAGCAAGCACGATGTTCCAAAAGACACGCTCATCATCAACACCCATTTTCAATCATTGCACCCTGAGCACTAAACGGCAGGAACGCTTCACATCCAAGACTCGTGTAGTCACTCCCAGTGTGAAAGCTCTTAAGTGACAAAACTGGCAAATCTACCTTGTGGGTGGACCCACGCTACAAGGACCCTGGTGACTACCGAGTCAAAGAAGTCTCAGTCTGAAACGGCCCTTACATAACCAGAATGGAACTAAACTAGGACAATTATCTAATAGTATGAAGTCGGCATAATAAATATTTTAATGTTTCGGGATAGATAATCCCATCTTCAGAAAAAACTATTACCTATAATCTATGAAAACTAAAAACTTTCTCTATTTCTAAATTAGTGAGGGGAGCATGGATGCAGTCGGGAGAAGGTCTGAAATGCGAATGAACAGAGGTACGTGGAGGGGCTGGATTTCGGCTCCAGCACAGTCGGCAAATGTGAGGCTAAGCATGGTTAGTGTGCAGCGGTAAAGCTGAAGTCATAATCTTAAGGCTAGATCTTGTTCTATGGATGTGGAGGGACTCTAATATGAGCTCGATTGGGTTGAGTCTACGACTGAGAAGTTGTTCCTGGCTCCTGCTGATGCGATGGTTGTTTAGCTCGGCATGTAGGCGGAGGGCTGAATGTGAGGGTTTCGCGAGTGGCAAGCCGGTTCGACTGGCTACATCTAAGTGTCGGTCAACGCGGGCTTTGAGTGTTGTCCACTGCTACCGATGTAAGAGGCTCTGCATGCCTGGCATTGGTAACGGTAGACAACACTACACTGTAGTGGTGTGGGGGTTCTGCCTTTAAATTTGAAGGAGGACCCTATGGTGAATTTGTTTTTGAAGGAAAATTTGAAGTTTATATGTTGGATTGGCTTCAGAGAGGAATGCTTTCAAAGAGTTTACTGCACTAACGGAGGTTTTGTTGTAGTACGGAAGCGAGTGAAAAAAGTAAAATTTAGGGACCAAGGGACCGAACAGCTTGTCTAGGAACAATTTGCAGTAGAGGTCCAGGAGGTAGTGCGGGTAGCCATTATTTTTTAAGAAAGTTTGGAGAAAGTAAACTTCGTTCAAAAATGCAAGGTAGGACGAAGACAAAAGGTATGCTCGAAATAGTAAGGTTTTTATTGCATTTATTTTAAGATGATCATAGCACAGACTGAAGAAACTGGTTCCGAGGCCTGAGAATGTCGATTTTCTGTAAACTCAAGTGGTTAATGTGGAGTCTTGGTTAGTTACTAGAACATTTAGAAAGGCTAAAGAATTATCTGATTGGTTTTCGGCAGTGAACTTGATGTTTGGATGTTTGCTATTCAAATATTGCAGAAATAATTCAGAATCTGTTTGATTGTTGAATATAAGGAAAGTGTCATCTACGTAACGATTAGAGTGGATCGGTTTGAAGTCATTGGTGCAGTCGTTGAGCCAGCGAGTTTCATAATGGCAGAGTAATCTCTATGTTTTTGTCTACGGGGATGTCTGTGAAAAGGAAGGTGATGTCAAAACTGGTTAAGTAGGCATTGGGAGGCAATTGGAGGTTTTTGATGCTGTCGAGATAGTTATACGAATTGCGCAAAGTATACTGATTTGTTATCCAATGTTCAAGTAATGGAACGAGAAATTTTGCAACTGGGTAGGATGGTGTTTAATATACAGCTAGAATTGGTCCTAAGGGGGCACTGGCTTTGTGAACATTTGGAAGGCCGTACAAGACACCAGGGGAAGCACCTGAATTGTACAGTGAATGGTAAATCAAATCAGTGACGATGCCTTGGTCTAACATTTTTGTTTTTTAAATATCTGTGGATTTTGTCGATGAATTTAAGAGTAAGTTTGAAAGGGTCGGTTTGTGAGTCGTAAATTGGGAACTTTGTTGTATCAGCCCGGATTGCATTTTTTTTATGGTACTGATTTTTTTTTCTAGAATGGCAACACCTCTTCCCTCGTCGGGTCGCACACAACAAGGGAATTTTCTTTGCGGCAATTAAATAACAAAGATCGGATTTAGAAAAATTGGATAAAACACTTCATGGTTGTAGTAAGAGGTGTAAATGCTATTACAAGCTTCTTTTATTTTGTTTTCTACTTCGGCAAATGAAAAATTAGGGCGCAGTGGTTGAGAGTTTAGTCTGTTAGCTAAGTTCTCAAATCCTATGAAATGTTTGTAATAATCCGGTTTGAATATGGGTAGGTATTTGTACGAACTCCGTACTTTACCATATTAATCCGAAAAATGCTTATTTGTTCGGATTGCACTTTGAACTATAATCAGATGTTTGGATTAGGAAGGGGTTCGGATTACTGAGGTGCGGATTAGAGGGGTTTTACTGTAAATAAAACAGCCCAGAACATGACAGGCCCTCCTGCTTGTATCGCCCCTTGCACGCAGGCTTCGTAGAGGGCTCTAAAATAACATGTCTAGCACCCGTCCACCGTGCTAGTAGCCATCCACTTAGCACTAAAACTTCCTGGGTGAAAACTAGCAGTGCTAGAAAGCCGTACATAAGCTTTAACTGTAGGCTGCAACTTAGCCTACAGTTTAAGCCTATCTACGGCTTCCTAGCCCAACTAGTTTTCACACAGGAAGTTTTAGTACCAAGTGGACGGCTACTAGCACGGTGGACGGGTACTAGACATGTTACCCTAGCAATTTTTTGTGAGCGCAATTACGCCTAGCATTGCCCTTTGTACCAGATTGTTGTCATTATTTGAAGACTTGCAAAACAGTATGATACAGCATGAAAAATTAGCAAACTCCATTACTTCCAAAAAGCAATAACTCCTTTTTGTCATTCTGAGACATCCTGCTTTCTTCCCATCGTTCTATATAGAGCAGATCAGGAACACATCTATACCTGGGCAGCTGTGAATAAGGCAGGTGCCTCCACATAACCTAAACTTCTCTAGGGTTGAAAATTCTGCTATCATTGTGCTCGTGGAGGTCCTACACATAATTAGTAACAGGTGACTAATTTTTTTTTTTTTTTTTGGCCAGAGAGCTTATAAAATACTTGGATACCTTTCCCTTTTCTAAGAATCGTTAGCACAAACACTGAAGAACTGAACAATTCATGACGGTCACAGATATTGGCAGTTCGTGTCGCCATCAGTATTTCAAGTTGATAATACAAACATTATACAAGACTAAATGTTAACTTATTACGTCAATAATGCATTACAGTAGAACACTACTTTTCGCAAAAGAGGTTCAAAACTGAAGCGTAGAGCAAGATGCAAGAAAACAATCTGCTTGTCTGTTAGCTTATTTCCATCCCATGGAGCACCATCACTTAACGGATCTTGTATCAAAGTGCACAGCAGTATTTAAAACCTAATAAGTAAGTAAACGATGGCAAGCACGGATTTTTTTCTGATTTCTGTTACACATAACAGAAGCTTTTATTTTAACTTCATTTTTTAAAAAGTAGCGCACAATTGCTCTGACTAAGTTGTTATCTCTAGCGATTTGCATCAATCTCTTTTCATGTTTAAGTTGCTCAAGAACATGTAATTTGGTTTCAGTGCCAAATTTTTCATTCTTTTTCAATGCACGTTTCCTTTCAGTCCTGCTACAATTGGTCACTTCCATTATGAGTGCTATTTTAACTAAGTAACTACAAATTATAGACTCCGAATGACTCTAATTGTCGGTCTACAGATGACTACTAAACGTGAGTGTTACACAAAAAGGTATCTCCTGAAAACAAATGAAATACAGAATATGTGGTTTTTAATTATAGGAGTAATAATCGAAAAGTGAGACATCGTCAAACAAAAAAAAGTATGGCATAAAGATAGCGAATAGTAGGAACTTCTACGGTAGTACCAAATGGAGCGTGACAATCATGCCTGCACATGTGTTGGTAGACCACAACTTTTCTTTTGTAAAGTAAAACGTACGCTTCCAAAATTTCCAGGGAATTTCCGGCATTATTCTTTCAAACTGCTGGAAGTACAAGATCTCCATTTGATACAGAGTTTAAAAAATCCTAATCACGAAATAAAACAAAAAGAACATAATATAAATGGCACAGCACATAATCTATTAGTAGTAGTAGTATAGGATAGTTCAAGTCTCCCTAAACGCGTACTTAGCATTTCTAAGAAAGGAAAAGGGAGTGGCATAAATATAATACGTCAATAGTCACGGGGAACCCATACACGGGAAGGTGTTCCCACACAGGATCAACAAGCATGGGAACAGCAAGTAGGGAAAGAAGAGGAAGAACAGACGAAACTACGGTAATAGCAACTTTTGAATAAAATAAAATTCCATATTTGATGATGAAAATACAAAATTCCAGAATGAAAACGGATTGCATGTTCCAAAGTAGAACAGAGACCCGAGTTAATTACAGTACTAGACTTAATTTCCTGAAAGGTGCACTGGTAACACTCGTTTAATATAAATCTAGGAAAGTATAAGCTGTAGGGCAAACATACAGTCAAGTAGCTACTGTATATCTCATTAGCTGAGCAGGGACTCGATATTTTTCGGTATTACCTGGAGCATTGCATGTTCTTTCACCATGTTAATCTTATTTCAATTTACAATTTTTTCCAATGCAGCTAATTCCTCTACATCCTACAAACATAATGGCAATAGCTCGTAGAGGGCCGGGGTGTAAGTCCCGGTATCTTTTTGGAAATGGGCCTTTTGGTTCGTCTACTGCCGCCTATCTAATCTAAACATGATAATAGGCTGTAGGGCTGTCGGCTATATCTCATTACCAGAGCTTGGATTCGGTATTTCGTCCGTACCGCCAGTATCGGTATTCGGTAAATAAAAAACGGGTCATTCGGTTTGGTATTTCGGTAGATTTCCAAAAAAAATTACCGAATGATTCGGTATTTTTTTGGTATTTGGTTCGGTATTCTATAATAAAACTTTGCGCCTGGGCCCTCACGGACAGGAAGCATAACCCAAATGAAGCACTTTGCAACATCAGAAATCCTGAAACCCTGCTAAAGAATATCCAATAAAACCATTAACAGCTGACTTAAACGTTTGCAGGCCAACACGACCGAAATCCGATGCTGACAATGAGTTCTAAAGACCAACAGACCTAGGTACAAAGCGCTTACCGAGCTGATTAGTTCAGCCCGTAACATTCTTCAACGTGAAAGAGTGCGCACCGACCGCAGCACGTGTAATTCTCGTCGACACTTTGAGAGCCTTGACAGAAGAATACATTCAATTCTCATTATTGTACACCTTATAAAACATACAGAGTTCAGCCACATCTCTCCTGTGGGACAGGTTCACCAGATCGATCATCATCTGCATACAGCCTGCTGGCCGAACTAACAAGTCGGTCCAACAGACCGTTACAGACATCAGTGAAAGTCAACAGCTGAAGCCCAGACCGGTGAGCAATACTCCAACACGGGCAGCAAAAAAGCATATAAGCATCTATGGACAACCTCACGGTCACCAAACACAGACTTCACCTTGCGCAGGAGCCTAATCTTACTGGAAGCATGTGGCACCAGTCACCAGTCTCCTAATAGCCTATTTATGGAGCTCAAAAGTAAGCATCTCATTGATGACAACACCAAGAATCTGCAAGGAGATAAACTCCTGAATCAAAGTATCATCTATCTCCAGATGTGGATGCTGCGGTACAAGTGTCCGAGACTCAACTAACAATCGACTTGGTCTTACTGGCATTCAGTTTGATATTCCAGGTCGAGCACCATGCACTAATGCGTGACAAATCCCTTTTCAGAGACTGAGCGACAGCATTACGCATGCGGCAGCAAGTATTATTGCTATCAAAGTGAAATCGTCGGCATACTTGACCGTCGTGTTTTCCAGCAAAGGGAACATGTCACTACATGTTGTATTGAGAAAAAATAACGGGCCAAGCACGCTACCCTGACGGACGCCAGAGTCCACCGCAACTGAGGCACTATAAACGCCGTCAACAGACGCACACGCTTAGAAACACAATCACAAATGATTGACAGAACTCGACCACCCACGCCAAACGACTCAAGCTTGTACAATATACCCCCGTGGTTGACCCTGTCAAACGCTGCGCTAAAGTGCAAGTGTACAAGGCATGCCTCAGACAGACAATCCAGACAATTTCTCAAACACTTTTTGCAAAATGTGCATCAATGTAATGGGCCGGTAGTTGGCGACATGGGGCGCCACTGAACCCTTGGGAATGGGAGTAATATTCCCAGTACACCAACAACGGAGAAAATTTCCTAACCGTATCAGGCGCCGGACGATCACAGCTAGCTTAGAGACAAGAACGCCAGCAAGCTGCTTATAAACAGAGGAAACATGCCCAGCGGACAAATAGATTTCAAACAACTCTTTTATCTATATGTATACAGTAAGACCCTTCCAATCGGCACCTCAATAATCTGATCCCGTCCCTAATCCGAACATCTGTTTATAGTTCGAAGTGTAATCAGAACAAATAAGCATTTTTTTGATTAATAGGGTAAAGTATGGAGTTTGTACAAATATCTCCGTAATCCGTACAAGGTGCTTCTCAGTTTTCGGATTGGGGGTAATGAGCGAAAAATCTCCGTGAGGTGCTGCGCAGAAGGTACAAATAATCTCTCTATAATCCATATTAGTGCGGAATACAGAAGTTTTTTTTTTATTATTTGTAAGTTACCTGGTAATCCGAAATTCCCCGCTAATCCGTCACCCCCTTCCCCCCGTGCTGTGCGAAGTAGAGGGGTTTTACTGTACATAAAAAACACCTTTAAAAGCCCTTTAACACATTCTAGGGGCCCATAGGACACCTATTTCAAGCCTTCAACTACATTATCCACAGGCAGTTCAAGCTCCACTAACTCGGAAGGACGTGACAGTTGAGTGAGCGAAACATTATGACACACTACGCCCAATTCTCACAGCGCAACGTCTCTTCTCTTCAATGACGTGCAATACAGCGTGAAAAGGCTCGACTGAACGAAAATCAATGGAAATTTCCAAATGTCTTCCTGGAAGGACGGTGGGTCAGTCACAGAGAGCTAAGAAGCTTCTTTTATGGTCGCAAAAAATTCAAATGTACCAAAGAAAGTCATTCGACACACCCATTCAGTATTGGTATAAGATTTAGCAAACATTCGGTATTTCCGTAGATGAAAATATCGCCGGTATTACCAAAATACCGAATTTCATTTGGTAGTCCCAGTTCT
>LQNS02278156.1:2226747-2240896 GCA_001587735.2 Parhyale hawaiensis
AGCAATGCTCGATAAGTTTTGATGGTCACATAACAATGCTCAAACAGATTCAATGTTCACCTACGTAAAAATACTCAATTGTTTTTTATTCAATAAGCACAGCAGATCAGATTTAGTACTCACCAGGGTCGCGGAGTCGGATGGTTCAAGGTCCGACTCCGACTCTTGGACCTCGAGAATTTCCAACTCTCACTCCTTGATCCAACTAGTATTTAGCAAATGCAAACGTTAAACATGTCCGTAATTTTTTTACCAACATATACAGACATAGATATTAGTTTTGAACATTTACAATGATATTCTGCCGCAGCGGCACCATTTAAGACATTTAAAAATGGAATTCCGGAGAGGGGCTAAACATACCGACTCCGACTCCTAGAGCAAGTGAGGTTCTGACCCCCCATCCGACTTCGCAACCCTGGTACTCACCCAGCTGTGATAGATTAGATGTCATACTCTGCCAGCAATGATCAATAAAATTAGATTTCGTACACGCTTAGTAACAGCTGCAGACTGCATTCTCACCTGGCAACGCTTAACAGATGCAATTAGCAGCCAGCAACACTTGATCGAATTTAATACTTAACCTATACTGTAGCTCTGTGAGATTCTGTACTCAAAAAGCAAGGTTTGATCAGATTCCCTACTCACCGAGCAACGCTCGATCAGACGGCGAGTAGACATAGGCCATGGTTAGAAGATAAACGTTGACTTGGCCATAGAAAACCAAGAACTGCACGCTGGAGCTGCAGAACAACAAAGTGAAACATTATTCACTAGAAATATCACTGTTATTATTACTGAATAGCAGTGTTGGCTGGTTTAAACCAAATAAATAAACCATGGTTTAAACCAACAAAAAAACATGATTTTTCGGGTTTTCATTTAACTTTTTTGGTTTTTATTCATGAACATTGCAAAATAACCAGTTTTACTTCTAGAATGTATAAATTTTTGGTCACACAACTGAAAGGACGAGTTATTGTGTTTCTTTTCAGGAATCCGTTAGTGTTAGGACAGTTAGGGTCAACTATTGCTTATGTTTATTAAAAACCTATAACTTATTGAATTTTGTGTTATTTCATTTCAGAGATGCTTGTCTAATTATATTCTGGTAAGCTAGAAGCTACTGAAAATTAGAAGTAGCAGTTATATAGTTGCTATTAGATAGCTAGTGAGCTCATGAGAAGGATGTAGGCATATACATAGCTATTTCACTTTCTTCAGTTCATTACTCTGCTATTAATTAGCAAGTAGATAGCTATTTCAATCAAGATGTCATTGTATTTTGGAAAGTTTCTAAGTTTTTCAAAGGATTTTATAGCTATTTCACTGTCTTTAGTTTATTACTCTACTCTGTTATCAATTAGCTACTAGCTTGCTATTTCTGTCAAGTTGTAGGTACTTGTACTTTGAAGTATTTTCAAGCTTTTCAAAGGATTTTATATTGCAATTTAAATCATAGCATTTCTGCAGATTTCATATTAAATGTAGCCATAGCAAATACAGGTACTCTGCTAACTGCTTATTCGTAACCCCTTTATCTTAAAATCGTTTTTCTACAATCGGAAGTTGAAATGAATTAACTAAGTTTGTTGATGATTAGCTAGCTACATGTGTCTACACAGCAGAAAACCCTTTAAATGTTGGATAAAATTCCTAGAACTCGGGGAAAAACAACAAAATATTAAAAAAAAAAACACAGGTTTTTTGGTTTAGTTTTTTTTTTTTGTTTTAACCAAAACACCATGGCTTTTGGTTTAAACCAAAAACACTGGTTTTTGGCAACCCTGCTGAATAGTTCACGCCTCTATATCCACTATAGCGGCGACCAAATAGAGGAAGAAATAAGGTAGACGCAGTACGAATGTCGAGAGAAGCGTGGAACCCACGTACGTACATGGCAACAGCAAGTCGGACAGAAGAGAAAGAAAAGAAGGAAGCATTAGTCTGCCATAGGAATATGAACTTAGAAGAGGCAAACGGAGCACGAAGGAAAGGTGTTCAGAAGCCCTAGCTGAGGTAACCTGTGGGTTCCTTTGGGGCGCAACTTCACATAAAATAGGATGGACGAACCCAACTCCCTACTGGGAGCGGGGAGGAGAGCGCGTAAAGAGAAACTGGTAACATCTTCCCAGCATTCATACCGATTTACTACACACTAGTTCACTTCCAGGGTCCCCCACTGCCCCCTTACCTGTACTGGGTGGACAGATCAGCTACAAAATTGTCCTCCAGCACACCCAGGCCGTATCTGGTGGCGGTCACCCCGAGCACAACACACGCCACACTCAGCAGCAGATACGAAGCAAACCGCAGCCGGACATCTGAGCAACGAAACAAACGGTTAGCAGGACACGCTGGGCCTGTCGACCGACCCCAGCAGCAATTAGCCGAGGCCGCGGCTGAGGTCAGACGAAATTAGCTGGCCGGAGCGGAGTCCGGAGTTCGCCCAAGCTGGCCGGGGCCGAAATAGTAAAAAATAGCCAGGCTGGGACTTCTATCGGTCTACAGTACGGACCAAGAAGCCAAGTGTGTAACGTTGCGCTATTTTCTTCCTGCCACAGGACTGAAATTTCACAAGGACAGGAGTCTCCAAGAATAAACTAGTGGGGCCATGTTGACTCAAGCTGATGGCGGCAGGGTCGGGGTGGCAGTAAAAATGGCCGGAGGCTGCCGACGCCCAGGCTGGTCTACACCTGGTGCCTATCCCTTAACATAGAGATGTCACGCTATGTAAATACATTCGAATCTTATTCTGCAATCGTGGCTAAGTTTTTTGACATAATTGCATTACTAATTTGACTGACCCAAGTAAGGTATGGCTTCTTCAAAGCAAAGACAACGATAATAAGAAAGTAGGCCACAAGGATCAGTGACGCTTGTGAACACAGGCCACAACTCACCAAAATAAGGCATGGACCGCAGCTCGGTGTTGGCTCTGATGATGAGGTAGATGAGATAGAGAAGGTAGACGGCCCCAGCGGAGAAAAAGCAAACTTTGAAGGCATAGAAGTGATGCGTCTCGGCGGGGGCGGAGTACAACGGGTGGTGGAGCTCGTGCTGCTTCTGCAGCGACGCCGCCACCACCACAACCAGCCACAGCCAACCCACGATGATGAGCTTGAGTAAGTAGAACCCGCTAAAGGGCCGGTCGTTCTGTAGACAAGTTAGTGCAGTAATAGGTACGGCGAGTAAGTCTCCCAAGCACAACTAAAGCACTGTTTCGTGAGAGGAAAGAGCAAGGGACATGAAGTATGTTGATAGACGATCAGGGAAGAGCAGGTGGAGAAAGAAGAGGGAGAATAGAACAAAGCATCATCAGTAGAAGTACGAAACTTGAAGGCAGGGAATTGGACACGAAAGACAGAGGGTCTGAAGGCCTAGCTAACGCTCAGATCATCTATGGTGACCGGACCTTGTGGCGCTACTTGCTGCAACATGACATGGATTTGTTCTGCAGACAAGCATAGGAGAAAATAATGACCTTAGGTGTATTCAAAGGTTGGCCTATCTGGTATCAGCTATCGCATACTGTTACACGCACTTCCTCGACAACTAAGCTACGTGTATTGCGCTTTAAATAATTAATAAAAAAAACCTGGACCGATACCTACCGTAACTCTTGCACTAAAGACCAAACAAAAGAGCTACTCACTACCGCTAGGTTCATCAAAAACGCACCTGCCTCAGGCCGTGGTATATGCAGAGCCAGAAGAGCAGCAGGGCGGCCAGGAACGTGCTCTGGAAGAGCGAGTCAATAAAGCTGGGAACCCACGAGTCCATAAGGAATACGAGCGGGAACAGTGGATCTGCAACATAAAAATTTCCGTCGGTATACCTTAAGTGGCAACAGAGGATCTGCAACATAACACAGTCATTAACAATTATAGTTAGGAATAGAGGATCTGCAATATAAAAGTCTACAGGAAATAAACGCAGCAGCAAAGGATCTGCAACATTCAAGTCTATATGAAATAAAATAAAAAAAGGGCGACCTGTAATATCAAACCATCTATGTGAAATAAAAGCGGAAGCGAGGTTTTGCAACAACAAGAAACAGCCAATCAGAAATACGAGAGGGAGAGGCGCTTTACCGCGTGTCTGTAATATGGGCTGCAGCATGATAAAAGCTTATGGAAAAAGAACAAACAATATAAAACAGTCGAAAGGGTAGGTATATCGAATAAATGGAGGTGAAACAGCACCTGCAAAGGAAATGCCACATAAACTACCGCATACTTTATAAATAATAGTTTGATGAGAACTAGGGTGCTATGTACAGTCAAGGTTTAGTTAACAACTAAAGTTTAAACTAACAACTTAAGGTTAAAACTAAAAAAAGCGAACAAAAATAGCATAAAATAAATAAACTTTCACATATTTTGAATTATATTCATAGGCAGTCTATACGTCAAAGTTGTGTCCAGTCACACTACAGAAGTTCTACAGTAAATTCAACATTCACCAGGAGGCTGATATACACTCTCGTGTGAACGGCATGGAAGTGACCAAATATGAGTACATACTTACCAGGTGAAGAGCTTAACTTGTGTTCATGTGATGCGAAAATATGTATGGTAACACAACACAACTCATAGGCATAGCTTATGTGTAATCCATTAATTCTATTGAGCAGATAAAATGTTCACACTACCACAGTATACATTTACCAAATAGCCTAAGTATATCTTACGAACAGTACGAATATATGTTTGGTTCAGCTTACTATTGTAAAGAATAAGAAGAGGCAGCAGAACACTGATCCACTTCTGCTCCAGCGCCCAATCTGATACGGGGTATTTTCTTAAGCTGTGTCCGAGCCAGCACTGTGGGAACACAAAATATAAGAATATTCAACAGATAATATTGATCCATTCCGCTCCAGTACCCAACTAAGCAGTGTCCCAGCCAGCAATGTGGAGGCACATAGGCCTACATATCAACAAATCCAATCTTTATTACGTTATTTTGTATGATACCTAAACTCTAAAATGCCAGTGTCTTCAATAAAGGATGTTGTAAACAATGCTGTAGCCGGAAACTGGAAGCTTTATAAGGTCATTACTATAGGGTTAAGCCACTCTAGGCTAGCAATGGTGCTTCAAAAATAGAAATATCGTACATATGTAGCACAGGAGCGGAGATACGGGGATGCTTTCAGAGAAGTCGCGAATCTGATATTACATGAGAGGCTGGAGAAATGTTAGTATTGTTGGTTAAGAATGTTATATTGGTTTCTTGAAGCAAAAATAGTTACAAGTGTAATTTAGTGTTTTGGTCTGCCATAAAACGTTGGCAGCGATGCATACCATATATCATACAGCGCGCATTGTCATAGGAATGATAGGCCTATTAGCCTACTTAGCCTTAGAATTGCAGTCAATGTGCTACGGTAGTCAGAGTTTAAAAGTTGAAGTGCGGTATCATTCTAAAATAAATATCAATTTTTGCACATTCTGAAACCTCCGCTACTGAACTGGACGAAGCCTCCATCTTCTTCAAGCCTAAATACGCCTTTGGCAAAACAAGAGAATCGGGATACTCGAGCACCGCAGAATTTCCTATATTGAAACAACATGTAAAGTGAATGAAAAGGAAAAAGATAGGCAATTCGAGTAGGACTGAAAGAAGGAAGTAGATTGGACACAAAATAAAGATCTTTTAAAAGCCAGGAAACACTAAGGTAAGCTATGGCATATTTCAAACCTATATTTATATAGAAGAGTTCACATATTAGCTAAGTACCTCCTTACTTACTTACCGATGCAAAGAAAGTGACGAGCAGGAAAACGAAGCGAACCCAAATTTCCAGCTTTGTGAAACTTGGATTGTACGTCTTGTACTGCAGAGAGACAAGAAAGGAATCATTTTTACAATAAATATTGAGGCACATGGACAGACAATAAAAACTTTTTTAGGCATATGTACAACCAAAGACTGCTACAAACACTTGCTTACATAAAAAATAACATCAGTGACTTTGGTCCAAGACACGATATCTTCCAGGCCATGGAAGCGCATGAGGACGATGAGGTGGGTATGCGTGAGCTGGCTGAGGTGCAGCACGGTGATGGGCTCACAGCCGTCCCGGCTACACACCAAGTCCCGCGTCCTGAGGGGAAAAAAACGTTTTACCTGGTAACCCAGAAACGTCCTACGTTTTTCTGTTAGAAAATTCATTAGAAAAACTGCACGAACTGTTTGGGTTAAGCTCTATTTGACAGAACAATAACATGCTTCTATTGAGGCTTTCTCTCAGACTGGTCAATAAGCACGGGGTCTAGGCTATTATTAGTTCTGACTGGTCTATCGGAGGAGGGCGTTCACCTAGTAGGTATGCTGTTGAGGAGTCGGCTAGGTAATGAGGGCAGTTTGTGAGCTCTGGATGCACATGTTTAAGTGAGGTGGCATCTAGTGATTTGGGCGGCAGACAGTTATAAATATCAGCGTAGCGTCGTGTGAGGTGTTGAAGTGAGTGGTGGTCAAGTTCTTTGCACTGGGTGTTCCTAATCTCACTGTGGTTTATTCTTCCGAGCATTTCTGTTCATCTTTTAGTGCTCTGTTGAGGACTTTAGAGAATGCAGCCAGTGATTACACACAGTCCACCACTCTGTAGGGTTTGTCGAGTAACCGAGTGTGAGTCTGTTAAGTTGGAGCCCAATGCTGGGCTTGCATATGTCGTTACTGTTCTCAAGGAGATTCTAATAGAGAGGAGCGCACCCTCTCCATTTACGCTTCGAGTAAAGTTTCCTTTCAACTGGCTGAGTGGCATATCCAATCGGAGAGCGGCATTGCCTGAGGCAGTCTGTTTAGGAATGAGTCCTGAGCTCAAATTTTTATAGCCATTAACCATCGACGAAATTCCGAGCGGATGGATGTATGTAAAGGAAACTTGTATCCTGTATACCATCTGATGATGAAAGTAACAGGGTGAGCACTGGGATATAAATCTTCAGACNTTAATAATATAAAAAGGCACAAATGATTAGATTTTGGAGTTTATACGAAGAAAATTATGGTTTCAGAGCCAATTCGAATTTTTTGCTACCGTTGCTTCACTTGGCGGAGGTATGCGCTCTCAGAGTGCTCTAGTTGTAGACTGTGTTTGACTTATCTGCCTTTGTTGAACAAGTCCGACCGTGAAATTGCCTTGAGTGCTTGCATTCTGTGAGTTAGCCTGTTGCTTATGTCCAGTACATTGTTAACCCATCAACTGCATCATGCATATTTTGAATACCATTTCGACAACAGACATTTCCATCATCCGTACTTAATGGGTTAATCAGGACAGACAGAATTCATTAAGCCAAACTTATGCGATGGTCACGACACTGCCGTTATACAAGAAAAGGCTGGATGAGACCGTATTAGACAGCTGCCCTCACTACCAGAACGCACAGCAGGCCATACAACAGCTAATGACCGACTGACTGGCCCTACCAACACGGCACAATACTGCAGGGCTCCTAGACCCGTGAAGTAGCCCGATGGCTGAATTAGGGAAGCGGTTAAATCTGCTTAGCCACAACGAATGGACCATGCTAACAATAATAACAAGAATTTAGGTGCTGGAATTATTACCTTATCCATCACTCCAATCCTAACAGAGGAAGGAAGTGGGAACACGTGGAGCGTCAAGCAAAGCAAGTACGTATCCAATGCATGCAATATGTAGAATGATAAAGAAGAGTAAGAGGAGCGAGCAAAGATCATCTGAAGCGGTTTCAAAAGTGCAAAGAAGTAGCGGGACCTATGAAAATTCAACTGAACAAAGAGTTTACCAATATCTTGTCTTCAATCTGAGACTGCTGTTAATGCAAAGAGTACCGGTATTTAGGGCAACATCTCTACTACCCGTCCACCATGCTAGTAGCCGTCCACTTGGCGCTAAAAAACTTCCTGTGTGAAAACTAGCAGTGCTAGATAGCAACACATAGGCTTAAACTGTAGGCTAAATAGTGCTGCACCATCCCTGCAAATGACGGGCGTGTAGTGAACTTTTCTTCATCAGTTCACTACAGTTGAGCATCACAGCAGCTGAAACCTCATCCAACGCTCGGCACTGCTTATCATCTCCCGTTCTTGAGACGGTGCCCGAAANTATAGAAGAGTTCACATATTAGCTAAGTACCTCCTTACTTACTTACCGATGCAAAGAAAGTGACGAGCAGGAAAACGAAGCGAACCCAAATTTCCAGCTTTGTGAAACTTGGATTGTACGTCTTGTACTGCAGAGAGACAAGAAAGAAATCATTTTTACAATAAATATTGAGCCACATGAACAGACAATCAAAACTTTTCTATGCATATGTACAACAAAAGACTGCTACAAACACTTGCTTACATAAAAAATAACATCAGTGACTTTGGTCCAAGACACGATATCTTCCAGTCCATGGAAGCGCATGAGGACGATGAGGTGGGTATGCGTGAGCTGGCTGAGGTGCAGCACGGAGATGGGCTCACAGCCGTCCCGGCTGCACACCAAGTCCCGCGACCTGAGGGGAAAAAAAACGTTTTACCAGGTAACCAGAAAATTCCTACGTTTCTCTGTTACAAAATTCATTTAAAAAACCGCACGAACTGTTTGGGTTAAGCCCTACTTGACAGAACAATAACATGCTTCTATTGAGGCTTTCTTTCAGTGCGGTCAATAAGCATGGAGTCTAGCTTATGATTGGTTCTGACTGGTCTACCGGATGAGGGTGTTCACCTAGTAGGTATGCGCTGCTGGGGTGTAGGCTAGGGAATGATGGCAGTTTGTGAGCTCTGGGTGCCCGTGTTTACGTGAGGTGGCATCTAGTGATATGGGCGGCAGACAGTTATAAATATCAGCGTAGCGTGGTGTGGGTGATCGGTGAGTGAGGTGATGAAGTGAGTGTTGGTCAAGTTCTCCTGCACTGGGTGTTTCTGATCTCACTGTGGTCTATTCTTCTGAGCATTTGTGTTCATCTTGTAAGTGCTATGTTGGGGACTTTTGTGTATGCAGCCAGTGATTATACACAGCCCACCACTCTGTAGGGTTTGTCGAGTGTTCTAATGCGATTCTGTTAGGTTGGAGCCCAATAATGCTGGGCTTGCATACGTCGTTACTGTTCTACAGCATTAATTGTAGACTGTGCTTGACTTACCTGACTTTGTTGCCGAAGTCCGACCCTAAAATTGCCTTGAGTGCTCGCATTCAGTGAATTAGCCTGTTGCTTATGTCCAGTACATTGTTAACCATAACTGCGGCATGCGTATATTGAATACCATTTCGAGTTTTCGACAACCGACATTTCCGTCATCCGCAGTTAATGGGTTAATCAGGACGGACAGAATTCACCAAGCCAAACTTATGCGGTGGTCACGACACTGCCGTTATACAAGAAAAGGCTGGACGAGACCGTAGTAGACAGCTGCCCTCACTACTAGAACGCACAGCAGGCCATACAACAGCTAATGACCGACTGACTGGCAAACATTACAAGCCCTACCAACACGGCACAATACTGCAGGGCTCCTAGACCCGTGAAGTAGCCCGATGGCTGAATTAGGGAAGCGGTTCGATCTGCTTAGCCACAACGAATGGACCATGCTAACAATGATAACAAGAATGCAGGTGCAGGAATTATTACCTTATCCATCTCTCCAATCCTAACAGAGGAAGGAAGTGGGAACACGTAGAGCGTCAAGCAAAGCAAGTACGTATCCAATGCATGCAATATGCAGAATGATAAATAAAGAAGAGTAAGAGGAGCGAGCAAAGATCATCTGAAGCGGTTTCAAAAGTGCAAAGAAGTAGCGGGACCTATGAAAATTCAACTGAACAAAGAGTTTACCAATATCTTGTCTGCAATCTGAGACTGCTGTTAATGCAAAGAGTACCGGTATTTAGGGTAACATCTCTACTACCCGTCCACCATGCTAGTAGCCGTCCACTTGGCGCTAAAAAACTTCCTGTGTGATAACTAGCAGTGCTAGAAAGCCGCACATAGGCTTAAATTTTAGGCTAAATAGTGCCGCACCATCAATGAAAATGAAGGCGAAACATATAAAACAATCAAAAATTATGGTGGTTTTCACATTTTCTTTGTTTTTAGTGAAAATGTGAAAGCCAACACCATTTTTTTCTGTTTTATTTTTTAGCCCGTCATCTTCAGGGATGGTGCGGCACTACTTAGTCTACAGTTTAAGCCTATGTGCGGCTTTCTAGCACTGCTAGTTTCCACACAGGAAGTTTTTAGTGCCAAGTGGACAGCTACTACCATGGTGGACGGGTACTAGACATGTTACCCAATATAAATTAGTTCCACTCGCTCTTTCTATTTTATTTCCAATACAGCTGAAGCTCTGCCTATGGCCAGCAACTCAAAGTCAAACTCCACTACCCGTACATATCTTTGATATACACTCCAAAAGTAACGGTCGCCAGCACGAAGTTTCTCCTATCTGATACAAGCAGTGCCAAAAATTGCTCATCAACTAAAGAATGGAGGAACAAGCAAATAAATTCAAATACAGTAATATGGTTAGATTACCTACAAACACATTCATATTGTTGACCACCAACCTATTATGAGGCCTCTCACTAAGAGGTGCTGAGGTGGAGTGGTCCGTGGGCACGCCCTCAATAGATACACTCAGTTGGAAGGACTTCTCAAACGACTGATCTGATGTGAAGAAAAACAAACTATGTACATACATCACGAGCTTAGCTTTATAATAATGGCACTAACATGAACCTTTGTTATGAAAAATCATGCTATCTACTAGATTTGTGCCTGAGGCTGGGCATTCTGGAACGGAAGCAGAAAGCAAATAGGGCTCAATAGTGTTATTCTTGTCATGACCTATTTTTCTTCTCCTGGTGATAAACACAAGCAAGAAGAATAATAGGCCTCAGTCGGTGTAGATTTGGGGTGCAGAAAACACAAAAAATTTTCCAATAAAGCAAGTTTTTATCTTTGTCTATCTATTATATAAGTACCTAGCTATATACTTGACAAATGAATTGCAAAAACCACTGCAAAGTTGAGGTCCACCCAGATATAAGGCTATTAACAAGCGAGAGAATTCGCTATGGTTCTGCTTAGAAATACATATATCAACGACCAATCACATTTAATTCTCAGGTACTCTACCTTTTACACTACGGCGACTACAATGAGGTACTTGCCTTGCCTGGTTTACAGCTGCCGAATGCATCATAAAAAATTGGGCATCAAGCCAAGCTACATATAATGTCCCTCTCTTGGTAAGTCACTTGGTGTGGCTACATTCTAAACTAAATTACATTCTTCAGTTGCCTCCAAGAGGGCCGAGTTTGAATACCACCTAAACTAAATTAGCTACCTAGCTACATCGAATTGTTGAGCTTTGACCGCTCAATGCTATACTGCCATGAAACACAGGAAGCCCCCTACAGTCTACACAGTGTATAGAAATATAAAAATCTAGCTACCTACCTACTAAGTGAATATGTAGTTACAAACTATCATTAGATAATCACATCTAGGTATTATAGCCTGAATGAAAAGGATCAACAGGACTTGCCTTTTTTGTTGCTAAGAACAAGCTTAGCAATAAGCCACAGCTGGTGGTGGTATGGTGAGAGTGCAGGAGTCTTTACAAGAAATGGACCAGCAGCCATCTGTGTGTCATTGAGGTTGGGAAATAACTGGCTTGCTTGCTCTTCAACTGTGATCGTCATAGCTGGACCTGTAATGGTAGGTAGTGTAATTATGTAAGTACATTTCTCACAGTTACTATAAGAAGTTCTAGCAGTGAAGAATATGGTTGACAATTCAAATAAATTTGTGGAACATTATCACAGTTTTCATGTTCACAACATTTAAAAAAAAATCTTATTACATTTGAATTACCTAGCTACCAATCTATTCTCTATCTCTTCCTAACACCAAGGATTTACTAAACATGTGCAGTTGTAGCCTGTAGGTATAACTGAAGAATGATTGTTAGGACAAAAAAAAAAAAATTTAAGTGGTACCTACTACCTAGCTATCAGAGACAATAACAAAACAGTAGGCATATCAGAAACCTGTAGGTAAAAGCAATTACAAAAATACAAAAAATTACAAATTTTTCAATTGGATCTGCTGAAAGTTACAAAAAAAACTTGCACATTTAAATTTTTTACCAACACTCTATCTACTAGTACTATCTGTGTCAAATTCTGATTAGTCTATTACAATGATACAAGTGGTTCTTTAGAAACTAGGTACTCAATGATGCTAATACCTACTGTATCAGACTGTGAACTGTTCTGAGTGAATTGCAATGACTGGTAGAATTCTTTCAATGCACTGCCAAACATAATTAATAGGCAGTAGGTAATAACAGTAAAATGTTTGGTCAAAGTTAGAGGGAGCTCTGTTAAGAAATAAAACTGGAAAATAGCTACAAATCTATTCATAAACTTGCATAGACGTTGCAAAAAAGTTAAAATACATCACTGAAAAACTTATATCTTCTCTCAACTCTCATTCTATACCTATATATAAATAACTATAGGCCACCAAATCTTTGAGTTTGAGCCACCTAAGTTAGGTATGGTATGGTTCTAAAATTGGAGTACTCCCCTAACAACTATGCTTACCTCCCAAACCAAGCAGTGCACACAAGCCCAATACACTGAAAAAGCTGACGAAAGTGAAACAAAATTCTCGCTTGCTCAAGTTATACAGCTTCATTTGCACGGATCTGAAAGAAAAAAAATAGTAAAATACTGGTAACATTTGAAAATCCACCAATAGTAGAAGAGAAACACTAAAAACTGAAGTCATAGGCATGTTGTAAACTAATAGCTATATCTTTCTATGCACTTTTTCAAAAAAATTTTTCAAGTCTTGCATACAAAACCTGTAAAACTTGGTATTATTAGCATGCTGGCAGGCCCTTTCCATGCCAAATATTAAGGGTCCCAAGTGCCTTCTCAGTAAGACATGTTACAGCTTGCCGCAGTTCCTGCTGATGAGATATTGAGATTTTTCTTTTTTCTTCTCCTTCTTTTCTCAAGTTAGATCAGCTCTCAATACTTCCTTCTTCTGTTTTGAGAAGTGGGCCCCTAATTGAGGTGGCTGACCTTTACCACAAGGCCTCTAACTTCTCCCGTTTGTGCGGAGGACCATGGAAGAGATGGTCTGCACGGACGTAAAGTAATCGAACTGTGTAACTAGAGATGGAATGAAAATATTAAACAAAATCTGGCTAATATTGTTGCATTGTATATTGTTTAGTATATCTAGTTTAAGTATTACATTTTCCTCATTTTTATCATAGAATAAAAACGTTAAACAAAATCTGGTGTCTGGCAAATTCTGTCCTGTGTGTTAGCTTTAAGAATAAAGATGAAAACACTCATGTTACGGTGTTAGGTTTGAGACTAAGAATTAGCCTAATCACTCATGGTGAAATACCCTCCTAATATAGTGAGTAGTGAGTACCTACTGCATCCATAGAAGAAAATAATTTATTTTTACTCTGCTTCTTTGCTAAAATTCTTAAGGTAACCGTGACAGATACTCTGTCGAGCATAGCAAACACCTTAGTTAATTCATATATTTTTTCAACGTTATCTCTAATTACTTTTCTAATGCCTCCACAGGCTGTTTAACACCAATGAATCCTTGTCGATCATAAATAGGGAAATTACGGTTATACCTATAATGAATTAAATTGGAAATGTGCAGCATCTCTTCCACTGTAATATAATTCATCTATTCTATTTTATTTAAAGTTTTATTATTATTTCTTGTAATACATGTTGATTTCATATTCACTGCTGAATATGGTTAGCTGGTCTATATATGCTAAATTTCCCATAATCCCATTGCATAATTATGCAAAATCCTTGTAAATGTTCCATTTACTAATAGGCAACAACTTGCTCTAGCCCACTTTAGGCTGCATACTTTATTTCATACTCTCAAAAAAAAAAAAAAACTTTTTCATCATAGCTCTGAGTAACCAATGCTCCTCTCAATGGAAAATAGTGTCAATATCATCTTATTGTAAACTTAATGCCCATTCTCTCTTACATTATTTTTACGGTAAATTTTTACAAAAATCCAATATGGCGCCCAGCTAATTCACTGCTAGAAATTGATAGTAGTCTATTAGAGAAGTGCAGTGATACCCATATATA
>LQNS02278156.1:2248158-2259056 GCA_001587735.2 Parhyale hawaiensis
TTAGTAACGCGTGTAGCAGTAGGCGAGTTCAATTTCCTGCTGATGATCATGCAGAATGAATTATCTTCAAGTCCCCCTGGTGCATTCTGGCGGCAAGTGGCAGCAACCTGTATCAGCTGGTGACTCTCAGTATGCGAATGATTTTTTCATAAAAATATGCAAAACACGTTTTTAGTTACATTTTTGGTTACGACGTTTGTTTTACTTTTTATACGAACAAAACTAATGTAGAGCAAAGCAGAGGAATGGGCTCAGCACAAATAATCTTGAGAAAATATTTTATTTCAATTTCAGAACGCTTTATTTCATATGCAAATTGTTAAAGTATGTTCAGTATCATTTCCCGTGGGGGGGGGGGCATTTTGTTATGAATTCCTCCCCCAAAATTCCCGAGGGGGGCAAATGCCATGAATGCCCCCCCTGGATCCGACAGTGATCAAAGTCATATATCACAAAAACTATGCATTTCCGACTGATATATATGGGTATCACTCCACTTATCTATTAGACTACTATCGATATCTAGTAGTGAATTAGCTGTGCGCCATATTGGCTTTTTGTAAAAATTTACAGATATTATCTTAATTTATTTATAAGCTAGAGAAGAATTTCACAATTTAAGACGATTTTGCTGGTTAAATTAGTTTAAATACTCGTAGGCTGCTCAGTCATAGATTCATAGATGACGACGTCATTGAGTCCTCGCGTTACGCTCTTTGCTTCCTGGACGATGATAAGGTTGCAGCATCAAACTATGAAAAACGCATTGGAATTATAAAATGATTAGCCCCCACGGGTGAATTACTAAAAGCAATAGCGACGTCGGATCTCGGTTGAGTTGATTAAGTGTACTTATACTTTGCAGGGGAACAAAGATGAGAGCGGACGGCGCCGGAAATCTTACTTATAGGAAACGTCCCTCTCTTCATTTTGCTTCAGGTGTCATTGAGATTGTGATTGGTCCAGGAAACTCGAGTTAAGCAGCTAATTCCACCCATCTTCGCTTATTCAGACAATCAGAGAAGCGTTGGTTTCACCACATTGAAACGTGTGGCAGGTAGTATGTAGCGGCAACCTGGGGTGTGTCACAATCAGCATTCTAAGTTACCGGTGCCACACCGGTGACCCAGCCAGTCGCAACCCGTGTCGCAATCATAGCTCAAATGTCGACGGCGACACGGGTTACGGTGATGTAGGTCACTGAGCACAAACGTCTATTTTGAATAAAAAGAGAAAAAATTTCTTTCAAATACAACAAATCAGCTCATACCAGAATAAGTAAATCAGGTCAGTTACTTGAAATTCACAGAATTTCGAATAAAACAAAATTTCATTGACTTTGAGCTTACACCATTCGTCGCTTGATGGCGCTACTGCAACCACTTCTCAGGTCACGGTAACCTTTTTTCAGGTTGCGGTAGCCCCGCTTTGGAGTGATTGTGACACATCCAGTTAATACCAGCTAATGGCTGGTACACACAGTAGTCAAAAGAACGAATTTCAACAGCTAATCGTCCGAAGCTTTTGTTGAACCCTCGTAAATATTTCAGTTTATCAAAAAAATGTGTGAAAATGTTAGCCGCCAGCTGACCTTGTTCAGGAGGGGGCGTTAGTTAAGTTTCGGTCATATTTTTAATCTTGAAGGAGATTATGACAACAAATTATTTGCAAGAGTGCGCTATTCAAACAGACACAACAGCGCAGTCGGACCCAAAGAGGACGAAACTCATTCTTTTGACTAGCGTGTGTACAGGCCCTAAGAAGTGTTCTAGTCTCCCCACTGATCTTTGGATGAGCAGTCTCTGGCTTGACCCACATGGTGCTGCGCGTTACCCCGCTTCTCTTTCTCTTCTCGACCCCCCCCCCCCCGCCTAGGTCCCCTTAGGAGCCTCCTCTCCAAGCTGGTAATGGTGGACCCTAACGATGGCNCCCCACTGATCTTTGGATGCGCAGTCTCTGGCTTGACCCACATGGCGCTGCGCGTTACCCCGCTTCTCTTTCCCTTCTCGACCCCCCCCCCCCCCCGCCTAGGTCCCCTTAGGAGCCTCCTCTCCAAGCTGGTAATGGTGGACCCTAACGATGGCAAACAACACAGGCCCATAAGGCCCCTAAGGACTGCCGAAAACTCTGTTTAACCATCGCACGCAGCGCGAATCCGACCACCCGACCTCTTGTCCACATCCAGTTTTACCAAAGGGGACTGGGCTGTCGGCGGTCTCACGTTTCAAGTGTGGTCGACTTGAGGTCAGCGCATGCAACTTGATTTCAAGTGCCTAAGTCCAGTCTACATACCCAGTCAAATTGAGAATAGTGGGCTTCATTTTACTCCAATTAGTCTTGTCGATCATGACACTTTGAAATATTAATGTTTGTTATAGAAGCTACACACGTACCTTTCACATCGGTCATGGTGATATGCAGGGGCAATGAAGCGGCTGAACTCGCTATACAAGTCTGTCACATGAGAAGCTGCTTGTCTCAGTTTGAATATGAGGCTGGCGCGGGGAGTATGGTACGACTGAGAGAAGCTGTCACCCATGTCGAGCAAATTCCGTGACTCCACTTACGGCGCAGACTGGAGGCCCAGGCCTACTATACTAGCATGGAAAACTTTACATCAGATACGCATGAAGGCTGCGCTCGATGCTTTCTACAATATTCAAGTATCACTACCTGGAAAAAAAGAATGTGTGATCCATACATTAACAGGATCAGCCATACATC
Source organism: Parhyale hawaiensis (assembly GCA_001587735.2). NCBI lineage: Eukaryota > Metazoa > Arthropoda > Malacostraca > Amphipoda > Hyalidae > Parhyale > Parhyale hawaiensis. The sequence goes on from LQNS02278156.1 coordinate 2,250,883, forward strand.
CACGGTAGCTGCATGCTTCCGTTCTCAGCTCTAACACCTTGTATCGCTCGTTTGATGCCCCGTGAGGCACACGAGCTCTTTGCAGATATTGCTGTGCTGACTCGGCAGTTGTGTGTGCATGCACGGTGCCGTGGCGGAACTGCTCCCCTCAGAGATGAGGGGGGTGTGGGGTCTCGGGTTATTTGTTCCTTCCGTCAAATTGGCACCATAGTTCGTGACCCGAGGGCGACTGCGACTACACTTGCTCATCTGGGGCCAGTGGGCCTATACCCGCAGCACAAACCAGTTCATGTGGGTTTCCCAGGTGAGGGAGTGGTCTAAGTTGACTTTACCTTTACTTTACCTTTATATAGAACTAGAGCCCTCTGCGAGCGCATACCTCCGATAACCAAGGCAACGGTTACGAAAAAAATAAAATTGGTTCTGTGACCATTATTTTCTTTGTATCAACACTAAAATCTGATCATTTGTGTCTTTCAACAGTGTTTACAGATTCAGTATTTTTTTATTCGTTCATAACTTATTGAGTTATGCTGCTAACAAATATTATGACTAACATGAATCAAACACGCAAACGAACCAACAGATCTGCACCAAAATTTAATCATTTATGTCTTTTGACATAATTAACAATTCCTATAAATTTGATAAAGATCCATTCATTATTTTTTCAGTTATTGTGCGAACAAGCATAAAATCAAAACAGCGCGACAAATAAACGAAGCAACATACGGATCATTGCAAAAATTTGGTCATATACTCTTCGCATTATACCTAACAACTCATGTGTGTTTCATAAAAATATGTTCATAACTTTTTGAGTTATGGCGTTGAGAAAAATGAGGCAGACAAACAAACAAACGGATAAATGGATCTTCATCAAAAGTTAATCATCTATTCCTCTTAATATACCTAACAATCCCTGTAAATTTCGTCAAAATTAGTTCATAATTTTTTGAGTTATGTTGTGACAGACAGACAAAATAACAAACAGACAGACAAAGCCGACAAGAACATAACCTCTTTGGCGGAGGTAATGAGTAAACACCCCTAGCATCAATATTGGCTTTTTTTAGCTTTAAACTATCGCCGCATGCACTGTACCGTAGCTTGCGGGCGGAGAGGGGGCAGTTGCATCTGAAATTCGAGGTGAAAAATTATCAAATATCGGTAGCATAATAAAATACTGTTTGTAAAAAACTGAACACATTGTACGATTAAGATGGTCTTGAGAGTAGCGTAGATAAGGCCCAGTGTATTATTACACTTTAGTTTAGCACTACGAATTCTGTCCATTCTCCACCACCGATAAAAACTAAAATATAAACCACTTGATATTATCGAAATGCTTGGAGTGTAGATAGATAAACATTTAGCGTTTCACCACGTCATTAAAAATCATACAGAACCGTGAAATTTACGCTAATATTTCTCCATATAATTAAATCTCTGTTGGACCAGAAATGACGCTTACTTCTTGTTCAATTGCTTATTCTATTTCATTTCATATACTGTAGTTTAATCTAAGGAAAAGTCACCGAATATCTTATATTAGATGCCAGAACTTTGTGGAAAAAGTCGTTCTCAAGGAAAAATTTACCAAGCGAGGTTAGGCCAGTCCATTGCTAAAAAAAGCTTCATTGGCCACGAATTGGTTTTAAATTAAATGAAAAGGAGTTCAATCTTTTTTTTTAACCACACATATGGTGCTCTTGGAGACGCTGAGGTCAGGCCATGCAATTAAATCCTAATAGAGAGATTAGCGGCCGATCTCTTCGATGAGACAGTCTCCACTTGCACTAGCACTGGTTAACATGAACTTTCTATCTCTGGAGCTCACCTTCCGAATATTCTTCCAGCTCCACTACAAGATGTAACTGAATTCAATCAATTATTCACCGAGATGACGCTGTTCCAATAACTGTTCTATACCAAAAAGTGGCTCGGCAAACGTGACAGACAGTCTCTCTCAGTTGGCGAAAATTTCAACTGATCTGCATATATCTTCCTTCACTTTAAAAATTCAGTAAATTTATTGCTTACATGTCAATAACACACCGAGCTTAGTTGGTCATTCTCATCATATTTACCTCCGCCAAGGATGCTAATGTTTTCGTCGGCTTTGTCTGTCTGTTATTCTATCTGTCTGTTACCAAGATAATTCAAAAATTTATGGACCGATTTTGACGAAATTTACAGGGATTATTAGGTATGTTGAGAGGAACAGACGATTACCTTTTGGCGAAGATCCGTCTATCGTTTGTTTGTTTGTCTGCCTCATTTTTCACAATGCAATTACTCAAAAAGTTATGGACATATTTTCATGAAACCTACATGAGTTGTTAGGTATATCACGAAGAGTAAATGACCAAATTTTTGTAACGATCCGTTTGTTTGTTCGTTTGTTTGTCATCGTTTTTTATTTTATGTTTGTTAGCACAACGACTCAAAAAATGAATGGATTTTTATGAAATTTATATGAGTTGTTAGTAATGTTAAAAGACACAAATGATTGAATTTTGGTGAAGATCAGTTTGTTCGTTTGTATGTTTGATTCATGTTTGACATAATGTTTGTTAGCAGCATAACTCAACAAGTTATGAACGGATCTCCAAAAAATTACTGAATCTGTTAACACTACAGAAAGACACAAATAATTAGATTTTGGTGTTGACACGAAGAAAATCATGGTCTCAGAACCAATTTTTTTTTTCGTAACCGTTGCCTTGCTTGGCGGAGGTACAGTATGCGCTCTCAGAGTGCTCTAGTTTTAATTCTAATGACGCTATTCTTATTGTACTTTTTCACATAAAAAAGCTTCATTGGCCACGAATTGGTTTTAAATTAAATGAAAAGGAGCTCAATCTTTTTTTAACCACACATATGGTGCTCTTGGAGACGCTGAGGTCTCCCGAAAAAAAAAAGTTACAACTAGCTTGGTCTTTTGTGCAAAAGTGTTACTTGTAAAACATGTCAATAACGAGAGGAAACCGGTCGTCCACAGTTGCTGCCAATCTTCTCTCCGTGTTAGCTTTAAACATGCACTTTTATCTCTGAGGCTTATCTTCGGAGTGATCTTCCAGCTCTAATTCATCTTTGGAGTGATCTTCCAGCTCTAATTCATCTTTGGAGTGATCTTCCAGCTCTAATTCATCTTTGGAGTGATCTTCCTGCTCTAATTCATCTTTGGAATGATCTTCCAGCTCTATATTCATCTTTGGAGTGATCTTCCAGCTCTAATTCATCTTTGGAATGATCTTCCAGCTCTAATTCATCTTTGGAATGATCTTCCAGCTCTAATTCATCTTTGGAATGATCTTCCAGCTCTAATTCATCTTTNCAAATTTACGTAATGATCTGTTTGTTTTTTTCGTTTGTTCGTCACAGTTTTTGATTTTATGCTTGTAAGCACAACTCAAAAAATAATGAATGGATCTTTATGAAATTTATATGAGTTATTAGTAATGTTAAAAGACACAAATGAATGAATTTTGGTGCAGATCGGCTGCTTCGTTTGTATGTTTGATTCATGTTTGACATAATGTTTGTTAGCAGCATAACTCAATAAGTTATGAACGGATCTCCAAAAAATTCCTGAATCTGTCGCTATTCTTATTGTATTTTTTCACATATTCCCCCCCCCCCCAAAAAAAAAAAACTGGTACAACTAGCTTGGTCTTTTGTGCAAAATTGTTGCTTGTAAAACATGTTAATAACGAGAAGAAACTGGTCGTCCACAGGTGCTGCCAATCTTCTCTCCGTGTTAGCTTTAAACATGCACTTTTATCTCTGAGGCTTATCTTTGGAATGATCTTCCAGCTCTAATTCATCTTTGGAGTGATCTTCCAGCTCTAATTCATCTTTGGAGTGATCTTCCAGCTCTAATTCATCTTTGGAGTGATCTTCCAGCTCTAATTCATCTTTGGAGTGATCTTCCAGCTCTAATGCATGATGAGACTGCGTTCACCAAATTGGCGCGGTCGCATTTTGAAAGGTCCCCATAAGTGTGACAAAGTTAAATTTCAACTCCAGCATATTCTACAGCAAAGAAGCTCAATAGACCGCTGACTCGTTACATCCCTGCTAAGTGCATACAGCTTGAAGTCTTCCTGTGAGTTTCTACAGACTCTCAGACTTCCTGAAGGAACCATGCATGGCATCTCTTGATGTTGAATGACTATTTACAAATGTTGCAGTCTAAGTATCTACTGAGCAAATCCTTTCATTCAAGAGCCGTTTTATTCTATTGTGTATTCTTTCTGTGCGCGCGCAAGTTAACATTTTCTATCTCTTCTCAAACTTTCTCGGGAAAAATTTTTCACTGATCCAAAATTACGCGTTTCAATTTAGAAACTGTTTCTAACGGCTGCCACCTGCCCAGTTATTGCTCCATTCTTTTCGTTCCAGAGCAATTTTATTATTTTTCGAATATCATCGGTTCAGGCAGAAGTTCCAATTATTCAGAATGACGTCACTGATTAAAGCTGACTGCCCACTTACAACTTTTGTTGCCACCAGCAGCCTAGAGCCAACACAACTTATCCGTGTACGTTGCGGGGGCACGGCTTCAGTTTGCGCTAAGCTTAACTGTCCAAACACTTGTTGAAAATTTCAGCCCTAATAGAGGATTTCTACACCATAGCATAGATTACATTAATACACGTTCAGATTTTAGTAATTTAAGCTCAACGCCCATGGACGTTGTGATGAAGGCAAGGTCAAAACTACGTAATCGAATAAGTTGATCGAGTTGTCTCTAGGCTGCTAGCGCCAACGAAAATCGAAGGTGGGCAATTGGCTTAGTACAAACGGGGTCACCGAGCGACACTAGACATGTCACGGGAGGTCCCAGTGACGTTCTATCGGTCGGAAATTCATATATGATCAGCTCAGCGAACTTTCCGACCGTCTCAACCGCACTTGGGTTGCCTTTAACACCTGCATTACGATCCACCTTGGTAAAACTAGCTCTCTTGGTTGAGGTTTCGGAGGCGTGGGGTTGGCCTGGACAGACTCGGACGAGCCCATCAAACTAGCCCCGACCATCAATAGTAAAGTTCCAGATATCTCATTAAATTTGCAAGGAATTAGTACTCGACCAACGGAGCACTTTTCTCGTGTTTACACGACACACAACGTTTAGCTGAAAGAACCTATTCAAAACACTGGCGTGTGAACCGACCATTGAAGCACCTCTGATTTACGCTAATGGAGCCGATAAGGAATGCATATTAAAATTGAAAATTACATCACTGGGACACAGCCGAATAGACCCACTTGAGAATTTATATTATAATTACTTCCACCAAGGAGGTTATGTTTTTATCTATCTGTCTTTCTCTATGTCTGTCACCAAAATAACTCGAAAAATTATCAAGGGATGTTTGCAAAATTTGCAGGAATTTTTAGGTATATTAACAGTAACAGATGATTAACTTTTGGTGAACATCCGTTCATCTGTCTGCCTATTTTTCCTTAGTACCATAACTGAAAAAGTTATGAACGGGTTTTCATGAAATTTACATGAGTTTTTGAGTATACTACGAAGATTAAACTATTAAGTTTCTGTGATTAATTGTTTGTTAGATCGTTTGACTGTCGCCGTGTTTTATTTTTTACTTGTTAACACAACTACTCAAAAAGTTGTTGGATCTTTATGAAATTCATAGGAATTGTTAGTAATTGTAAATGATATAAATATTCATAATGATCAACTGGTCCGTTTGTATCTTTGTCTAATGTTTGTTAGTAGTATAACTAAATAGTTATGAACAGATGATTAAGAAAATTATAAAAACTGTTAATACTGTCAAAATGCACAAATGTTCAGCTTTTCGGGTTGATACAAATAAAATAATGGTTTAAGAACCAATTTGAATTTCTCCTACTACCCGTTGCTTTGCTTGGTAGAGGTATGCGGTCTCAGAGTGCTCTAGTTTTGCTTTCCCTCAGTTAGTTAGTTCGTACGACCTTAATGCTTTCATAAATTTTTGCTATAAGGAAAAGCTTCCTCGAGGTATCCAAGATACAACCTGGGGAACGATCAGCAGAAGTTAACGCTACTGCTCGCAGGTCTTGGGTAGAAGATTCACTGGCTGACTTGAAACATTTTTCACTTTTCGTATGCATGATATGGGTCTGAGGCATCATAATTGAGGAACAACGCTTTTATTCTGTAGAATTTTCGCAAGTTCCTTCAATATTAGGAAGGAGAAAATTAGGATCATACGGATCTGAGATATCACTGATAGATAAATAGGTAGATAAACAAAGAAAGAGATAGATTTAATTTATTTCTCCACGGACGGACGGGCTGTATGCTTAGGTTAATACTATCGAAGTTTATATCATAAAACATGTAAATATACATTCTTTGCGTAATAATATTACGACTATACATATATATATGCAACTCAATCTGCAAGGCACTGTGCCATCACATACCAAATTAGTCTACCGAACTAGCACCGCAATAGTACTACCATACGAATACCCTACCACGGGGAAAACAGTGGAAAACGATGCTGCTGTTGTGTGGAATTTCCACAGGTTTCAGCCACAGTAATTGAATATTGAATCCAGTATCTGAGATTCAGTCAGTGCAGACTGGGTTAATTTGGTTGTGGTATTTAGAGGTAGGCCACCATCAGTTATGACTGTGGTAACTTGTCGACTGGTGGTGGTGGCCGGAGACACCCATATTATACCCATTGTTTTACCTGAAGATACCTTCAATACCGTTTGGTTTACATGGAGATGCCATCAGTACCAAAGATGTAATTAGCAGAGGTATCTGCTGATACTCTCAGTAATGAAGTGGGTACAGCGTAAGTCGCAAAATCAGAAAATCACCGCACGAATTATGTAATAGTATCATAGCAGTTTCTAGCAAGTACAGAGCACAGAAGCAATCCACATTTGTAGTAGGAAAATATTTTAAAAACAATAACAACACCGTCCATAGCTGCTGCGCTCAGCATGGCATATTTTCTTTTCTGTGTTCCGTAATCTGCAGTGCATCAGCCAGTGATGATAGAATTCAACCTTTAACCAACACGGTGTCATGAAAGTAATTTCTGTTTCATATGTTTAGTTGTTGCACAATATTGGATTTAGTAACTTGATTTGCAGAGACTTCTAACAAACGACATTCCCTTCCACAGCTCAAACCACACTGTCGCTCTTTTTACTGAATACTGAAAATTCCACTCAAACTAAAGCTCTGTTTTGATTTTTGGTCGTTGTTTACTCAACAGTAGGATATGAAACTAAATGCCGTTCGTTTATTTACCTAAATATGTTCTCTCATAGAAGAATCATAGTATGTGCGACAACAAAGATCGCCAAAAAGTCAGGTAAATTGATGATGACAAGCTGTCAGCCTTCACATGAGACTGCAACAGTTCTCGTACATCTGGCAGCGCAGCAAGGTGGCCTATATTACAAAACTCTACTTGGAACAATACCCTTTCTTCCGACTGATAAGCCAAGTTGCTGTAGAAGTTCTTGCAGAGAAAGTGTTTCGGGAAACCCTTCCACAGCAGCAGTGTGGAAAATTTTTCTATAAAAGCTTCAAAAACTACTGAAGAGCGCAGAAAATCTAGCGCAACAGGAGCGTATTGATCGATATTACGTACCGGGAGCTGAGTGAGAGAGGCGACAGAGCGAGACGAGGTGTTAGTTGCCAGGTAAGGCTTGTTTTGAACGGGCAAACAAAGTTTGTCTAAGGACGAACAAGGTTTGAAGGACAATGTTCTCCATACATCTAGGCGCATGTACCATGTAGAAATTGAACATACACCAGTTAATAATATTCGAAGGAAATTCTTGCTCTCGCCAGTCGCTCCGCTCTGTGTTACAAATGCCTTTCTCTATCACATTCTTTTTTGTAAAAAGGTCTACACATAAACAAATAATTACTGCCAATATACCTGCAAAGAGGTGGTGTAGCAACGAATTTCTATCACCCGCAAGCGAGGGCGATTAGCGGTGATAATGTTTTCTTTGAATATTTAATTATATGTATATAGGCATTTGTCCGTCCACCCAAAAGAGGGAGAAGGAGTTGAGCATTGTTCATAATTTTTTACGAGTTAGCTGGCCATAAAAAATGACGACGTTGAATTTGCCCCCACAGCGGGTGATCGATGGTCTTACGGCACGAAGCGTTCTGA
>LQNS02278156.1:2276771-2288615 GCA_001587735.2 Parhyale hawaiensis
AAGCGGAGGCCCCAACCGAAACCTTGCAATTATAACACTAGCAGGTCAGTGGCGAGTTATGCAAAGCTCATAACTTACAGTGTAAACATTTGGGGCAAATGGCAATAAGGTCATTTTGGGAAAAAAATTATTTTGGCCCCAGAAGAGTTAGAATCCCTGTGGAGAAGAAATGAGTGCATAAACTTTTGCAGCATTTATTTCCGTTCATGTACGTGTTTTTATTGCTTTTCTAAGTTAAAAAATGAATGTGCGAGGCTGAAATCATTTTTTGCCCCCAAAATGACCGTATCTCTATTTTCCGCGAATGGTTATAATTATTCGGAATATGAGGCAGGTGCGTTGTCTTCGTCACTTTGAATTCCGTCGCAGGTGTTGGCAACAGCCCGATTACGCTGCATACAGCTAAAAACTCCAGTTTATGGCGTAATATTGAGCTTTTGGGGGTCTCAAGGGCTGCTGATTAAAGATTTGCGCCTGAAATTCCATTCAACGGTGCGAAGCCAGCGCACCTGCCTGATGTCCCAGGCAAGTCAAGTCTGCTAGGCGCTATTTCGCCCACACAGTCGTTATTGACACGTTATTTGCTTCCACCAATTCGATGTTATATCAACGCTGAATTTAAAAGTTGGACACGAGCCACTGTTAACATCCTACATCGATATTTTCAGGATGAAAATCAAACCATATCAGAAGTACGTAAAGGTAAACAGATTAAACTCACCGCCTCGTAACAACTCGTAAGTACTCCGGTACTGCAGCGTTTGTGGCACTATTACGTCCAGTACGGGTGACACGAGAGCATTGGGGTGCTGTACAGGAGAAGTTAAGTGCTAATGTTATCAGTATTATAATAATATTATTAATTATTTGCTACAATGATGCCTTACAAAGAAAGACATAAATGAATAGCTTAAGTTACTTGTAAAAAATTTGAAATTTGAGACGTGATTTGCGACTGTTGAAATTCATACTATATCCACGAGCGTTCAGTAATTATAGATAGGTATCATGTGCTATGCATGTCTCCAACTATTCACTGAAAGAACATACTTTCAGCTAGAAATTTAAAAATCACGAATAAAAATGAAGAAGTTTTTCAAAAATAATTGTCTTCAAATTTATGTAAGAGTTTGAAGAAACGCAGAATAGTGCAACGGCCTCAACTCTCTAGGGATGCATTACGTTTTAGAAATGCTGAATCGTTCTGCATTTTTAACTATAAGGTCGGAAACTAAGAACTAGCAATTTTTTAACATCTTACACTGTTAAAATTAGCAAGAACTTAGTTTTCAACCAAGTAGTTAGCTAAAATGCCATATCTGGCTAAGACTTTATGTTCGAAAATATAGCGTTTTCAGGAATTGTAGAGTATTACAGTATGATCAAACAGAGTACAGTTTCAATTAACGGAAAAAACTAGATTCAAGTTAACTAGCAATTACAGAATTAAAATTGACGTTGCTTTAGCATTTTATGTTTTCACATAACAAACTCAAATTGATACCTACTGTTACAAAAATTTGGTTAAGATGTTAAGTTTTTGTTCTTCAAATGTTATCATCTTAGTGGTACCAATAAGTAGACACCATATTTAGACTTCTAGTCCAACAACCATTCTGCCCTCAATGACGGCTGTAAAATGGGAGTACTGATAATTCAAGTCCTTCACATATTATTAGCTCGATGACGGCAGTAAAATGAGAGTACTGATAATTCAAGTCCTTCACATATTATCAGCTCGATGGCGGCAGTAAAATGAGAGTACTGATAATTCAAGTCCTTCACATATTATTAGCTCGATGGCGGCAGTAAAATGAGAGTACTGATAATTCAAGTCCTTCACATATTATCAGCTCGATGGCGGCAGTAAAATGAGAGCACTGATTATTCACGTCCATCAGTTATCATTACCTCCATGACGGCAGCCAGTAGCGGCAGTAACCAGCCCGTGTTGACCTCACAGTGGCTGTCCAGGAACACGATGTGGGTGCTGTCCGTCCCCACCGCAGCCCCCCTCGCTCGGGACGCGGTCACACCTGGTCCATGCGCGGCATATATCAGCTCTAGAGATCATTCTTTGTAACGTGACTTAAATTAGTTCTTGGGATTGATATTATGTTGTTGTTATTGTTATCATCTCGTTCAGTTATTATCATCAAGATAGCAGGAGTAAGGAACGAGTCATAAATTAGTGAGGGGGTTGTAGTTGTGCACACTTTTTTGTTTTGTTCTTCTTTTTCGACTTTTTGCCTTAATAGGTTTTTTGTTAGTCACTCGTACATATATTGCAGTTAGCTACAGGGAAAGCTTGTTGGAACATAACGTTGGACAGTTCTTTGGGGTGAAACTATTATGTAAATTCATGCTTGACTACAATCAGACATATAGAATAAAATATTTATTTCTGATTATTGGCTTAATTTCTTTTTGAGCGCAAAGTCTACAATAAATGGGCGGGTATCACTGTCCTTAACACGGGCAGCAGGGCGTAGAAACAGGAAAGTGTTGCCAAGAGGCCGCGCCCAGCTAGGTCCCTTACCGAGGTGCTGGTCGTTGCGCAGCTGCTGCAGCCGAGGGATCTGCTGCTGCAGGTCCTGGCGAAACGCTGCAATGGAATAGCGTCCATATTTGTAGTTTAAAAGTGTTAATATATTGCTCAATGCAAATTTTAAAACTTAGTTACCAGAAAGGATTGTAGAAGCAATGGTGCGACAGCTCTAACCTCCGCCAAGGAGGTTATGTTTTTTTCAACGTTTTCTGTTGTTCTGCTTGTCCAGTTGTTACCAACATAACTGACAAATTATGGACTGATTTTCACGAAATTTACTGGCTTATCCAGGATTTTGGGAAAACAGAACCCGACACTGCCGTTATGGACTTACTGCCTCTCTGAGGTAAAAAATTATATCTTCTGGGAATAACATGGACCAATGCGCTGTTGTAACGATACTCATTAGTCTAGAAAAAGTTAATTTCTTATCTAAACTTCAATATTTAACAGTCCTCCTTGGGCCTGGGAAAACCTACATTTTGGATGAGAAACTGACCTTTTTCACGGCAAATGGGAATGGCGACAATGCGTATGGGTCTATTTTATTCCCAGAAGGTATAATTTATGACCTCACCAAGGCAGGTAGCTCATACGACTGTGTCGAGTTCTACATTGACAATATCCAGGCTAAGCCACATATGTTAACAAGAATCGTTAGGTATGATAGCAAAAACAAGTGGTTAACTTTTGATGTGAAGATCCATTGAACCATTTGTTTGTTTGTTTGTTTGTTTGTTTGTTTACTTGTTTGTTTGTCTGACTATTGTCTATAGGTACCAAAGCTCAATAACTCAAAAAGTTACATGCGGATCGTCATGAAAATCGCAGGACATATTGAAGAATGTTACGAGAAACAAATACCCCAATTTTTGTGAGGATCTCTTCGTCCCTTGGTCTATCCATGGCTGAACATCGTAACATGGGTCTATCTGCTTCTGGGTGAGCTTTGTTGCTGTCAACATAACCCAAAGAGTTACGGACAGATCTTGATGAAATTTGCAGGAACTGTTAGGAATGTCGAGAGATTCAAATGAAGAAACTTTCGTGATGTTTTGCTAGCCCATTTGTTTCTTTGTGTGACAATATGTTTATCTCAATGCTTGTAAAAACGTAACTGAAAAAGTTATGAACGGATCCTCAAGAAACGTGCACAAACTTTGAGGAATGTTTAGAATAAACATTGCTAAAAATTTCTGTACTTTTCTTGAAGATCCGTTGGTCAATTGCGCCTGTAACTTTAGAGGTACAGACGACCAAATTTTGGTGGCGATCAGAGACACATCCTGGATTTAGGAAAAATTAAATTTTTCATTAGCATTACCTTGCTTGGCGGAGGTAAGCGCTCTCAGAGTGCTCTCTAGTTTAGTCTGTTACTACATAGGCAGTGAGTATTACAGTCACCGTAGCTCGCGTGCATAAACACACAAGGACTCACGTGCATCAGACGCATCGTCCACGAGCACGACTGACACGTTGTCGGCGCGGCCGCAAACTGCGTTGTGGCTGCGTTGCCAGGAGTCGTTGCAGCGTGCAGAAAGCAAGGACACTCGCTACTGCTGCGACTGCGATTACAGACGACCGTGACTGCAGCTGCGCTCCAGTCGCGTGGACTGTGGAAGATGACGTCATATTTGTTAAAGGGACAATTTTCTGGCGCTCCTTTAAAACACTCGATCCCTAAGATGTTTTGTAAACCACCTTTAAAGTGACTTTTGTTTCACAAGATTTGCTTTTTTGTGCTCATGTCATCACTTTTATGTTCAATGATTTTCATCTTAGTATTTACATTCTTTGCAGATATGGCGCAATCTACAAAGTTTCCAGGAAATTGATAAACTTAATGTAAAATTCTGTCAGGGCAGACTGTTATATAAAATTTAGCACTAGAAAATTTGGGCATTTTTACTATCACCCCACTCAAATCCAGAACTTTTGTTGGCATGTTATAGGTAAAATAAAGCATTCTATGACTTTTTCATGAATAACGTTTTCGTCGGAAATGCTTAGTTTTCGAGATATTTGTCTTTGAAGTTCCTGTTGTTTTTCTATGATAGAAAATAACCACACTCTCACAGTGTAATGGAAAACCTCTTTTCATACAATTTTTGGGTTAAGTTAGGTTAGGTTGGGTTGGGTTAGGTTAGGGTTAGGTTGGGTTGTGTTGGGTTAGGTTAGGCTGGGTTAGGTCAAGTTATGTCGGTTCGGTTAAGTTCATTTGGGGCCGCTAGCAGGCCTGTAATGACGCCGATTATTTTCCAAGAAAAAAAAACAATTGGAATTTCAAAGTCAAATATCTCGCTCGAAAACTAAGCATTCCCGACGAAAACGTTATTCATGAAAAAGTCATAGAATGCTTTATTTTACCTATAATATGTCAACAAAAGTTCTGGATTTGAGTGGGGAATAATAGTAAAAAATTACCAAAAATTGTTCTCTTAAGCTAATTTCTGTCAGTGTAATTAATTGGAAATTTGCTCTGTCGGCAAGTATATAATTAATTACCCAGCAGGTCTCGTGTCGGGGACTCGTCGGTCCAGAGGAAGATTTTCCGACAGCGAGTAGTTGTAAGTCGGCGGTGTGTCGACAGGTCCAATGGGTGCAGCCGTTGCGTCGGCGCCTTGGAGGGATTTCGGTCCCATGAGGTCCTGCTCCTGGAGAGAATATTCCGAAAATAACTTCGCTTCTTTATTCTGCTCTTTAATCTTGTTACTGGCGGCACCGTCCTTCTTATGGGCGTCCAAAATCCTCCTCACGTCGCTGGAACTCATGTTTAACTTCATGTTTCCGAGGATACCTGGAAACGGTTTGCTTTTATGTACTTTGAGATTTGCAAAATCTACCACTACCTTTCCGGGGTCTTGCTGCCCTTTTTCTAAATGGTTGCTCTGCTGCCAAGAGCCCCTCCTGTCCTTTGATTGCCAACGCATGGCATCTTCTGCCGCTTTGGCAGCCATTTTGTCTCGTATCGACCCACGCTCTCCCATTTTCGGCTTATTTGGCTTTGGCTTTTGTGTTGGGCCTCCGTCGACACCTGTCTGTTTGTTGATCTGCTCCTGCTGCAGCAGCTCATAGAACTGTTGGTACTGTTTCAGGCCGTCCTCTCTATCCTCCGTCAGCTGCTTTTGCTGCTGTTTCTTCTTCTGTTTCGCTTCGTACGACTTGCCTTGAGGCACCCGCTGAGGCGCCTGAGGGACCTCCTCCCCCAAGTACCACTCGGCGAGCTCCTTCAGCTCATCGTCAGAAAACATGACCTCGTCTAAGGAGTCGCCTCGCTCGCGTTGCAGCCNTTGCCTTGAGGCACCCGCTGAGGCGCCTGAGGGACCTCCTCCCCCAAGTACCACTCGGCGAGCTCCTTCAGCTCATCGTCAGAAAACATGACCTCGTCTAAGGAGTCACCACGCTCGCGTTGCAGCCCCTCCATCCATCCTCTGTGGTCCTGGCAGCAGAAATGTAGTTAGTTACCATATGTGAAAAAAAAACCTGCTTACTTGTAAACATAACTGGACTCCAACTGCTAGAGGTCTGTGATGCTGGAAGTAGAAAAAAGTGAGTAGGTGATATACGATTTCGTTCTAATTCGAGTGGCTTGTCAATATTTAATCGCAACTCCTAAGTGTCTGTGGTTGTGGAAGAAAAAAGTATGTATACAGCATAAATCTCAGTTTCTATGCGTAGAACATCAATAAGTGGCCCTAACCACGATATTCACTTCCAAGGTACTGGATGTGGAATAATCAGTATTACATGATATTTCGCTTCTTGACTTAGAAGTAATTGACCCATTCACTAAAGGTCTGTGATTCTGAAAACAGAAAAAAGTAGTTAAAAGATGAGCTCTATTGTCTGGTTCGTCAAAATTGACTTGAGCATCTCAGAATCTGCAATCGGCAGGAAAATTTATCAAATAAAGTGCGATTTCGATGGTCTGGTTTATTGATAATGGGCTCCTGCCATCGAAAATCATTCACGTTCTCTGGTCCTGCAATAAAAAACTAAATAAGTAAATAAATAAATGACTAGAACGCTTTGGTGGCGTAAGGCCATTACCCGCGGTGGGAGCAAATTTCATCGCCGTCATTTTTTATGGCCAGCTAATCCTAGTTTTCTGTCATGGTTCACATCGAGGGCAACCCACCAAACTTTCTGCAAAAAATAGTGAACATTGCTAAACTCCTTCGACCACTTATTGGGTGGACAGATACATATATATATATATCAAATTTGGTTGCAGAATGCGACACCATTTTAAAATCAAGGTCAGAGCGAAGACAATTGATCTAAAATACATTTCCATTAAAATTTTGTTCGAAAACATTATCACCTCTGTCACTTTGTTCGCGAGTGATAAATGCTGGTAGACCGAGAGCATGTAATTTGAGTACTCTTATCTTTTGCTCGCTAAAGTTTGTATCCCACTGGGATTGGCTAGCGGACTCTGAGAATCTGGTGGTGGAAGAAGTGCACGGTGGTTACTTGATATCTCTCGAGTAGGTCAACACCAGGTTTCTGGCCATGAAAAACTCAGATTCGTTTAGCGTCCGAGATCCAGTGACGCTGAGAATGTATACATAAACAATGTTAAATCCATTAATATTCTTTCCTCTTGCTTGTCAGTTCAGTAAAAAAAAATATTTTAGGAAATGGGCCAGCAAAAATAATGAACGCAGGAATACCAAAAGTAGAGTTTTAGAACTCTCCCATTATTTTCTAGCAAAAATAGTTTTTATTGTTCATACTTCTTACTGTCAACGTAGCAGTATCAGTGTTTTCGGACACAAATGTCAGTATTTTTACTGTATCACTGAAAAAAATCGAAAACGTCGTAAATTCTAAAGGAAAATGAGTTCAGTAAAAGTGCCAGTATATGTCCCTTCATAAAAGTTAGGGATTCACTTTTACCATAAATGATTGGTCTCCAAACGTGGAGAACATGCCTCGGGGCTCCCCATGTATTCATCGACCGTCTTCCGAAAAGAACAAAATGTGCAGCTAACATCCTCTCTCTCCCGTAGCCTTAGGTCGTCAGTTACAGATCGTCACTTGTCTTCCACTATATATATATATATATATGATCTCCAAAGAACCAAATATGCAGCTAACACTCTATCTTTCTGCTGTAGCACGATGGTTACATATCACTATTCATTATCTTAAGTAGCTCTCATTTATCAATTTAATACATGACTAAGTATCACTTTATCCACGCCAGCAACACTCTTCTGTGTGTGTCCTTCATGTGGCGAGCCAAGCACCGAAGGGCTGAGTCCGAGTAGTTACCTCCGCCAAGGAGGTTATGTTTTCGTCCTGTTTGTCTCTCTGTCTGTCACGAAAATAACTCAAAAAGTTATGAACCCATTTAGATGAAATTTACAGGGATTATTAGGTATGTTAGGAGAAACAGATGATTAACTTTCGGTGAAGATTTATCAATCCGTTTGTTTGTTTGTTTGTCTGCCTCATTTTTCTCAATGCCATAACTCAAAACGTTATGGATGGATTTTTATGAAATTAACATGAATTGTTGAGCATATAACAAAGAGTAAATGACCAAATTTTGGTAATGATCAGTTTGTTTTTTCGTTCGTTCGTCACTGTTTTTAATTTTATGCTTGTTAGTTAGCACAATAACTCAAAAAATAATGAATGGATCTTTATGAAATTCATAGGGGTTGTTATTAATGTTGAAAGCCATAAACGATTGAAGTTTGGTGCAGATCGGTTCGTTCGTTTGTATGTTTGACTCCTGTTTATTATAACGTTTGTTAGCAGTATAACTCAAAAATTATGAACGGATCTTCAAGAAAATTGCACAAGCTGTTATTACTATCAAAAAGCACAAAAGATCAGATTTTAGAGTTTATACAAAGAAAATTATGGTTTCAGAGCAAATTTGAATTTTTGCTATCGTTGCCTCGCTTGGCGGAGGTATATGCTCTCAGAGTGCTCTAGTTATTTTCCATTATTCTTAACATTATACAACATGACAGTGACATTGATGAATGTAATCCCAAGCTTCCATTTAGGAAATATGACATGTATTTAGGTAACAATGACGGTGTGTTAAGATGAAAATGTAGTCGTAAATTATCGTCGAGTAGACGTTTATTTCATGCGGCTCGTCAGAAGCCCTGTGAAGTTCCCATGATAGAAGTGGTGGCGTTATAAATCTCAAATACTTCAAAATAATACGATTAGATAATAAATTTCTTGAAAATCTAAGTATAGTAACATTCACAGTTATTTCATGAACAGGTTATACAATTTGTCGATATTAGGTCACTCCTGTCTTATTGTTACCCACAAGCATGGCCCATAATTGCCGCTCGCCCAGGGCAGGGTTGCGTACTCGTATCTTAGATAAAGTCATTCCTACAAAGCATTTGAGTGACACGAATTCCACCAGTGCAAAGTTACTGGAAAATCCTTTTTGCTTGGAAATATATTGTTGGAATTGATGTTTCACTCGCAATCATTTCATCATGAAGAAGTCACCGAATCAGTGTAAGTTCAACGGATGCATTCAGAGTCTACGATTGCCACACAGGGTCCAAGCTTTGCTAAGGCTGAGAGAAGCAAAAAATGCTAACTTTGTGTATTATGGCGCGTTCTTCACACACACACTCAATATTGTCTGTGTGTCCTGTATGTAGTAATATTGTTTGTGTGTCCTGTACGTAGTAATATTGTCTGAGTGTGCTGTATGTAGTAGTGTTCGAACTGTTTGTAGTGCCCTGGTCAGAACAGCTGCTTGTCTACCAAAACACTTGCTAGAATATTACACCTGGGCGAAAGTCGCCGGTACTGTTTCGGAAATCATTTCAAATTTGCCGTGAAGTAGAAATCAGAGACTGTGCACTTTCATCTCGTGTTCAATGAAGCAAGAGAATATTCTGTTGTGCACACGAGCAGTAAAAATATCATTACGTAAACCAGGCTTTGTGTAGGCAGAAAATTCCAGCCAAATCGGGATGGTGATTTGCTGAGCACCAAAGGTATAAATAGACTAACAGCGTCAGACCAAACGTCAAAAGGAATCGATTGGTGCTTACCTTCAGTAAAGTACTCCGTGTATGTCTTCTCGCTTAGCGTGAAATGAAGGTCGCCCTGTATGTACTTACGTACTCTGAGCGTCAGTCCTTTTAGTCACAGTGTGAGGATAATAACTACACTGTCAAGTTCCATACTGCTTGCATTAAAGAGTGGAGTTATGTGAAGATTGTATCATATGTATACATTCTAGGTGTCAGTTCTATAAGACACAGTCTCAAGTATATCTATCCTATACTGCTCTATTTCAAGGACGGTATATAAAAATTTATAAAGTATACCTATATCATCAGATTGGCGTTATCTGTTGACCACTGCCCAATAAGTATTACTTACGATTAAACTTGCCATTTGGTTTGTTTTTACCGCTATCGTTTAGTTAATATGAAGCATTTGTTGCCTGCTGAGATGGCTATTAAATGATAGTGCAAAATATTAACTGTCTAATGATAACCAAACTGAAAATAAATCAGGAGGCGGCTGCCGTCACTTACTCTGAGGAAGGCACGTCAGCCAACTTATGTAGCTGTGCCAAAATATTCCCAAAGACCGCCGCTCACAAAAGCAAAAAATAAGAAACGTTCTCTACAACCCTTCTGACAACGTTGACATGGGCGCGAGTTCGCTTATACAAAAAACTTTGAAACCACAATTATTACTGAAGTTTTTCAACTACGCTAAGTGCCACTCGTAAAGTTTCAAATAAGTCTTTAAACGTTGAGCGCATCTGCGTACAAACAACGTATCGTTGAGCTCGACGTTTAGGAACTTTAAATTGTGGTTATGGCTAAGGAACTTGGAACGTTTCGCTTTTTGTGTTCTCGGGAGAAGTGGTATTATTATGATTATTAGAACTTCACGCTCGGGCCCACGGACAGGTAGCAGAACCCAAATGAAGCACATTGCAGCACCTTGAAGCCCGAAACGCTGCTAAAGAAAATCCAACAAAAAGCCATTAACAGCTGACCTAAACGTCTGCAGGCCAACATGACCGAAAGCCGATGCCGGAAATGAGTTCCAAACCCTAACAGACCAGGGTACAAAGTACCGACCGAACCGATTAGTTCGGCACCTAACATTCTCCAACGTGAAAGAGTGCGCGCCGACCGCAGCACGTGTAATTCTCCTAGAGACTTTGAGGACAGGGACAGAAGAATACAACCAATGCCTCTCATTATTGTATACCTTATAAAACACACAGAGTTCAGCCACTCCTCTGCTATCAGAGGCTGAATTTGGTTCAATAAATTTTAGAGTGTAGAAATCAAGCCATCTGCACTCTACAGATGTCATTCCTACACATTCCTTTAAAACTCTCCTGTCATCATAGCTTTACGTTAACCCTGTGTCTCCAAGGACTGCCCGCCCATATCTATCGGCTCAGTGTCTTTCTTCCAGCTATTGTAAAGGGTGGTTATTTTGTGCTGAGCTGTAGCCTCATCTTTCCCTCGAGCGCGAGTATGGCACTGTTCAGTGTATGCTGCGCAGTGCCCGCTGACGGGTTACGATGCGCTCTATGCCTTCTTAGAGGTGTCTTTATTTTTCCAGTTTGAATCGTCCTACCACTTTAGATTATCTTTTGAATGCTTTGGATTTGCCAAATCGTGGGATCTGTGAGAGGCAATTTTTTTAATATGCTAATATGATGGAAATTTCCAACACCCTGGAATGTCCATGCATAGCAGGCTTGTAAATCTCTTCCTTAACTAGTGGACCCGCGCGTGAAAAAATTCGCGCAATAACCGATATATTTGCTTAATATAGGCCGGTGCAAAATCGTCTCTTCATTGACTTGCTTCTTCTTCTTCACCACATGCAATTTGTGATGATTGATAACACTTCTTCATTGATTGTACTTGCCTTACTAAAATACAAATAGAAGAAAATACTACGACGGCCAAATCAAATTATTATCGTAAGAGATGCGTGCTTTCTTCTGAGCAGTACCCTTCAATTCGTCTTCAGTACACTCCTTCCCCTCCTTAGATGACATGCAAAATATTAACTGCAATAGAGGGCCCGCGCTGTTCTAAATGACAGCGAAGATTTTGTGTTGATCCTGCTTCCCACCATACAACTGCCAACTTGAAAGATCATCTAAATGGAGGTTCACGGTTTCTTAATTACTTGGCATCGACACTCTTATTTTCTTTCTCTGATATGGAAAAAATTAGTTATATTTGCAGGCAGTTCAGCAAGACTGCAAATAATTGATTCGATTTGGTATCATAGATACCCTAGTATGT
>LQNS02278156.1:2288632-2300219 GCA_001587735.2 Parhyale hawaiensis
ACAACTGATGCAAGAAAATCATCTGTGGGAAGAAACTACGAATAAACATGCATGAGAGTGCCAATGGAAGCTTGAGATATCTTCAGTGCTGAGATTTCAACTTTGGCAATGCAAGAAGTGCATATAGACTTGAGGTCGCCCGATACTTTGCCATAGATTCGATGTATGGAGAAGGTACCTAATACTCGAACGGATCAGTCTAAGTCTGCGATATCTTCATTTTTTCATTACAACTGTCCCTGATTAAGATACGTTTGCCATCTTCTGCAACACGGCCAATTTTCTACCTATCAGTTTTCAATGAAACCTGAGAGAACAACCAATGCCTCAAACCTGGGCTAATTTCCGCGTATCTGTTTTGTTAAAGCGTGACAGAAAATGGTTAAATAGATTCATCTTTGCATAGATTTTTCAAAGTTTTCATAAAGTAAGCGTCCAGCTTGTGGCGGAATGGATTAAAACTGTAGTAACAGCTGAAGGCAAAGTGCTTGAGGTGGCTGCGAACTTGAGGTGAAACAAACTCAAGCTAAGAAGCTTTTCCACCTGGGACTGCAAGATCAGGTTAAACAACTAGATCCGGACGATATGCAGTAATATTCAACTATTCAAGTCGCTGTTTAACATAATCAGAAAAAAATGTTCTCACAAAGGGACTCAAATTTAGTATTCCTCCAAATAAGATCAACTACCATCACTTCTTCCTATCTTTTGGAAAGTTGTTTCTCAACCTTAAAAATGAAACTATGCACTGCCCAACTAATGACGGGGTTAATCTAGTCCGCAGCCACCTTAAGCACTTCGTCTTCAGCAGTTACTCTAGTTTTAATCCATTCCGCCACAAGCTGGACACTGACTTTATGAAAACCTTGAAAAATCTAAGTAACAATGAATCTATTGTGATATTACGCCCAGATAAAGGCAATAGCATAGTTCTGATGGACAAATCTGACTACATCGCAAAAGTGAACAATATTTTAGCACATGGATCAAAATGCACTAAAATGGATAAACAAACAGATAAATACACTTCGGTCTTCATTATATTGTAGATTCGTAAGCGCTGAAACATCACCGAATTTCATTACCATTGCGTATCCAGAATACATAAGTGAGACAGTTTCAGGACAACTAAATTTTCGCTCCCGAAAAGTTGGAATAAAAAAAAAACTCCGTCTACTATACAGGAAAAAATAGGTTCCTCTACGCTTCACTGATTTGCTACAAAATGTGTAAATCGTAAATCAAAAGAAAATGTTATTTCGATGTAGAGAAAAAGAATGAAGATCAGACTCCACGGGAACGGCAAGTGAAGCCGGAAGAGCAAGAACGGCATTCAATGTTAATAGCGATAAGTACCGTATTCCAAATTTAGCCTTCATCTGCAATATGGTTTATTGCCTACTGATTCCCATCAGAAGGAAACAGGATCGCCAAAATTTACAACGGGCAAGAAATGCATTCATCGGATAATAAAGGGGTAAGGATTTCACTTTAGCCTTCTGCAACCTCGTCAACGTTGATTACGAAATCTGCATCCTGGCCTGTTATTCGCCTACCTATTTCGTTAAAACCGAACACGAAAAAAATATTGGATGAAGGAAACCTCAGAAGAGAGTACGAACTACGATGCAACGGAGTGCTTAGAGAAGCTGTGTATAGGTATCTGCATTAAGTGAACTTCAACGTTGGAAAAGAAAAAAATTTTCCCTATCTATCTTAAGAGCGTGACACCGAACACATAAATAAATATATAAACACACGACGGTCATTCTTAGCGTTAGATAACTATTGCAGGGCGATATTGTTTTTCCACGGTGAGCGCATATCTTCATCCGAATTATTATTAATTAAACACAAATTCAAGGCGTCGCAAGTAATTCGTAAGCTTTCGAAGATGACTCGTAGCAGATTACCCCTCCCCCTTGGCTCTGCGGTTGAGATTACTCCATGTACCTTATCAGGAGGCCCTCCCACGCAAAGAGAGGGGTACAGTCTTGATGTTCGAAGTGTAGCGTCATCATTTCTTTCATTCAACGTCAGTAGAGGGCACTTGCCTTAAGGTCTGGGCGCGCAGCTGTCGACAGAGCCTTCCTTCTATGTGACGACATAGCCCAGACAATCTGTGATCGACTGCAACCGTACTCTCTACTGGGCCCTAGTAGGCATTTATCAGCAGCACGAACCGGTGAATGCATGTTTCCTTGTTAGGGTGGGCGAGCAACGCAATTTTACCGTTACTATTCAAAGTTGCACATCGGGCATACCTTTGCTGTAAAAAATTGTGAGTCGGTGGCCATGCCAGACTTCAAATAGAGATCACCTGAACGTGATGTATATGACAGTCCCATAAATTACTCTTAATAGAGCCTATCATCTTGTTTTTACCCTGAAAATTGCCCTACGATCTCACGTACGGGCGGTAAGTGGAGAAAGTCATTGATTTTGAGAGGTGAGAGCGGCCCTACAGCCACATTATTTAGGTACCTTTTAGCCGTTTTGGGGAGACTTGCGGCTAGTTGTCCTCAATGTTCTGAATCTTCTGTTGAAATCCTTACGGCCAGCGGCCTCTTCAGCTAGTAAAGTTATCATTTTCCGTAGTTTCGCTAGTTCACAGAATAAATTTTATTTACTGATCTTTAATTATTAACGGTTTTGTTTTAGGTGAGCTCCCAGTATGATTTTTATTAATTGCTAGATGGAGCTGCGGTTATTCCACAGAATAATACAGTAGTATTGTCTTTATTGATGTCGTCGGGCCCATTCGGACTCATTCGGGCCCATTTGAACCCATTCGGGCCCATTCGGACCCATTCGGACCCATCCAGGCCCATTCGGACTCATTTGGGCCCATTCGGACTCATTCGGGCCCATTCGGACCCATTCGAACCCTTTCGGACCCATTCAGACCCATTCAGGCCCATTCGGACTCATTCGGGCCCATTTGGACCCATTCGGGCCCATTCGGACTCATTCGGGCCCATTTGGACCCATTCGGACTCATTCGGGCCCATTCGGACCCATTCGGACCCCTTCGGACCCATTCGGGCCCATTCGGACTCATTCGGGCTCATTCGGACTCATTCGGGCCCATTCGACTCATTCGGACCCATATCAAGTGTACGGAGTGTGAACTTATCATCCACTTCTGACTGCTCATCTAATCCCTGTGATGAGCTGCTTATTAAAACCTGGCCCTTGTTTCTTGGCTCGTATAAACCTAGCATCTTCTATTTCACTTAACTACTACAACATTTTTCGATATTTTGCAGCTCAAATAGCTGGCCAGTCTTGAGCGGGAGACAGAATGAAATAAATCGAAAAAATACGATGATATGTTCAACAAAACCATATACGATGGTCTGAGGCCCCACACCTGAAACACTTCGACTCGTCGAGTGAAACACATTGAGAGTCCCTCCTGCTGGAGAGGTAGCATTATCATCTAACAATACAATGATTACTAGCCTGCATGTATCAGCCTGATTGTTTATTTGATTATCTGTTTATCACCCGCGAACAAAGTGAGAGAGGTGATAATGTTTTCGTTGAAGATTTAAGTATATATACTTGTGTATATATCTATATATATATATATATTTGTCTGTCCATCCAATAAGTGGTCAAAGGAGTTGAGCAATCGTCATAATTTTTTTGTAGGGAGTTTAGTGGGCTGACTTAGATGTGACCCATGCCGAAAAACTAGTCCTGGCTGGCCATAAAAAATGACGGCATTGAATTTTCTCCACAGCGGCAGATCGTCTCACGCCACGAGGTCTCCCATTTTTCCTATGTTAATATTAAGAGATGTGCACGGGGCTGTCAGCGTGGCTCTAGCCTTGTTGGACACAGCATCCATATGGGAAATTAGGATTAGCTGGTTGTCAAAAATGACTTCGTCGAATTTACTCCCACCGAGGATGATGGTCTTACGCCATGAGGCGTTCTAGCTATTAATCTGTTCATATTAGTCAGCCTTGAGGAATACAAAAAGGTGAAAATTAAGCCAAGTTGGAGCATATGGCCATGCTAGGTATCAAGCTTCCTTGAAAACTGGTTGGCGAAAAAAAGACCTGGTTACAGATGATGGCAGAAGTATGACAATGTTACATATGAATGCAATTCCTGCGTGGCCAACGTTGAAGCACAAACATTTGTATGTACTGCTTCTATTCGTGGTCTTATGCATTCCGATTTCTGCCCTCTTCTTAGATCCAGCCTGATCAACAGAGCAATAGGAAAGGCATTGTTCAGAGTATACACGGAAAAGAACTCGAAGATTTCACTGTAGCAGTTTTTTTTTCAATTTGATTTTTTCCTTTGGCGAAACAGCTATTCCCTTGAGCAGAATACTTTGACTTATATACATGATATCTTGGTGGATGTATCAAAGGGATCTCAGATTTATGATGTGAGTGTTGTTTGACTGCGTGCTACAAAGAATTTCTTTCTGAGTGTTACCAAGAGAAATGGTTGCCCTGCTCAGGAGAAATTGGGTCACTACGTAGCTAATCTTTTATGTTCCTTCACGTAAGCTATTGCAGCGCGTCCAGCATAAGCGAGTTAGTAGCTGAACTGTGATCAGTTGACAAGTATCGGCACAAATTTTTCGCCTTCATTTTGAACGGTCGGGTACACTGGTATGTATAACATGGCAGGGCAGTTTTGATGAAGACGTACAAATAATGGCGCCAACTGTTAGGCCTGAAGGCGGCCGACTGGCCTGTGACTTCCAGCTTTCAAAAAAAAAATATATATATATATAGAAAAAGACCTAAAGGGCCGGTGTGACAAACAGGGCCGCACATGGCCGCCCCCAGCTTGGTATAATAATCTGAAGCGCACTATTACATAAGTCTATATAGTCACAAGCTGTTTTATTTATCAAATATTTGCGTAAAGATACCAGGATCTTCCAGTAGCAATTTATGCTAGTTCATATTATTTATATCTTATGAGTGTTATCAATGTACTAACAATAAATATAAGGTCGACTAGTCTTAAAATTATATCTGACTTTTCGGACGTCTTCTCCCATCTTAAGAAACTAAAAATATCGCGTGTGAAATCTACAAAAGGAATACATTTATTTATTACTAGCTCTAAAAATGATCCTAATTGTTGGTGCTATACAAGAAATGTCACCGAATATTTTCGCAGCCTAATAATGGCATGCTACAATTGACATTTAAAAACTTGTTTTTCTCTTCTATATTCACTGAGAGCATCTGCGTCGTCAGCCAGTGATGTGCCCGCTTGTCTACCATCGCCATCGGATCATCTTCGAGACTGCCACGAGACAGCTAGGCAGCTGTAGAGTATAGACACACTGCTCCGGTTGGGGAATGGGTCTGAGGAGTCTGACCAACAAAGTCCGACTCAAACTGTGGCTCAGGGAACAAGCAGGTGTCCGACTCCATTCCCCTATCCCCAAAAAAGAAGCCTGACTCCGACTCAGCGAACCTGATCAGAAACAGAATTCGTTTGACAACATAGTTTTTTTTTTTTTTTTCAAAACTGACAGCCTGCCTGCATGCGCTGGCGTGCCACCAGTCGCTTTCTCTGAATACAGAAGCGAAGCAAATTTAAAATTCTAATTTAGTCCCTAGCGTGCATGTAATTACCCTGACTGAAGCAATTCACGCACACACTTGAGCAAAGATGACACTGCCGCCCCGGCATATCCAGTCCAGAAAATCACCGCAAATAGATCTCGCCAGGTTGTAATCGATGTGCTGAAGCTAATGCTATTTTGGGCGGACGTTGGTACAGAGAGCACGTCGTAAAGTCGCGCTGGAGCGTTTGATGCATGACGGCAAATGGCAGTCGTCTTTTGTGCCGGCAAACTGAACACGTCCGCCGATAATGGAACCAAATGGATGTGCCCTCGAGTAGCTCGACCCTATAGAGCGTTCAACCAAAATTTGAATTCTCGGAAGAATAGCAATGTTTGATGCTATCGGGTCGGGCGTCAAGGACGGTAAGGGTAGTTGATTCCCGGCGATATGGAGTTACGGCCCCATGTTGAAACTCAAAATCAATTTTCCTTGAAAGATTTCTTAGAATTAGGATGAAATTTAGTAGAATTTGACCGTACTAAGCCAGCAAGTAGGAGTTTAGTGTATAACGAAATGAAGCTTGGAGATTGTAAATGGAATATCTACATATATTCTACGTTGTTATGCTGTATCATGGTACAAGTTTAGAAATTAGCGAACGGATAAGGATATACGGACTGCACCGTTGGAGTGTATGAGAATTAAGATGTTTTATGTTAGGAACTGTAGACAACGGGAAGCGCCGCGTAGTGCTCTTGCATCGTAGAGCAATTAAGGCGTATACAACACGCTGTAGCGGGTGAAAAGGAGGATGTCAAGGCAGCAGTACGGTGTGTGTCTGATCAATGTTTAGCTTCCATGATGCACTCATAGTGTGAGGTTGCGTTATGCTGCGGGCTTTGGATTTCCGCATGGACTCTAGGTTTAAGAATGAGGTGTCGGGAAAAGGTTTTCACACTACCTTTGTAGTGCGAATGGCAGCTTTTAGGTGTGAAGCGATGTAGGCAGATGAGAGGCTGGGCTATAACTTAAATTAAATTTGGGCAGATTGTACTGTAAGTCGATTACATAATTACGCTACAAGTTTCCGGTTACAATGGTGCTCTGGTGAATTTAACTTCTAACATTCAATGAACTGCATGGGACATGAGTACACAGCTTACTTAAGCCCCTAATACACGGGCGAACATTGCCCGGCAAGCAGGAGGAATTGTCCGGCGGGCAGCCCGTTTTGCCCGCTGCCCGGCTGACATTCGCTGCTGCCAGAGGTTTGCCCACTGCGCGAACTTTGCTTCCAGAACAGCGGGCATTATCGGGCCACCATCCAGTTTATTTGCTTTTAAGCTGTTCAAAATGTTTCAAAATTGTTGTGAACTAGTTGTAGTAGTTATTCCACTACAAAACTTGTAGATTTTGCTCACTGTGTAATGATATTCAGATGAAAAGTATGAAAATTAGAGCTGCCCGACCGACGTGACCTCGACATTTCACCGTCTCGTGTAATAGCACCTCCATGTTCGGCGGGCATGTTCCCGAGATTCTGCCCGCTGTTCGCCAGACATTGCCCGCCCGTGTAATAGGGCCTTTAGCTGGGTCAATTTGAACTGTGCCAGTAGACTGCAACGACCACTGCGCTGTTAGAAGACTTAGTCTAGCGTTTACGAACATATGAATGGTAAAAATGGAAAGCAAGAACAACCGCAGCTGGGATAGACGCAAGAACAAAAATATCCATAAGTATACACTGAAAAACTGACAAGGCAGCTGTAGTTAACTACTAAGGTTCCAGAAAAAAAAAACTTCTTTTTCCAAGTACAACAATTAGCGGTTTGGTTACTGCTTAGAGTGTGGGAAGGCAACGCTAAACCAAGCCTTTGAAGGGCTTATAGCACCCGTGCGATAACGCCCGAAGGGATGGTTCTACAAATGTCTACAATTCCCTCAAAGGGCTGAGCGTAACATGGAGAATTTACATTTAGAAGGCTTTTTACACAAGTACATTAAGCCTGTATAGCAACACGTTACGTTCCTCACGAAAATGTATAGCGGTTAGAGCACTTTACAAATTATCCCCCCACTGAACCCAGAACAATTGTTGAATAACGGTATGTAGTTCAGCCATGTAGTAGTA
This sequence comes from Parhyale hawaiensis, assembly GCA_001587735.2. Lineage (NCBI taxonomy): Eukaryota > Metazoa > Arthropoda > Malacostraca > Amphipoda > Hyalidae > Parhyale > Parhyale hawaiensis. The sequence continues at coordinate 2,296,319 of LQNS02278156.1, forward strand.
GTAGTAGTAGTAGTAGTAGTAGAAGTAGTAGATGTTTTACTAGTGCTTCAGTGGCACACTGCCTTTATCGCGCCGAACTATTCCTGTGTTGAGCCACAGGCTCGTGCGCCGCTAAGGAGCGGAATTTGTCTTATGTTGTATTATGAAGTAGTTGTAAGGAGAACATTATCGAGGGGATTTCACGACCCAAATTGGAAAGGTTGAGCGATGTTGGGCTCTACGCTCTGGCGCCGGGTCGCATCCCGCGACCTATGGCTCAGAGCACATTGCGAATGATGTGCGCTGTTTCAAGCAGAACGCTCTTCTGGAGGGTTCCTTGGTGGAAATTATTATCATTATCAATTTTACATATAGTATATGTAATTCACAAAGAAATGGGCAGAACCTTAGTAGCATTTATCTTAATGGATTCATCACAGTTTGTGATAGAGGTTACATCTGATAGTAGTTTAGCCATGCCCAGCACCACTTAAATGAAGATTAGATCACGATTTGTGTAGCAGAGATCGTCACCTACAACCATTTGCAAGTAAGTTGTTCGAGTAAATATGCCAGTGGCCGCTGATGTTCGGTTGTGTTTATTGCTGTGGTAGGGTCGCGACTGCCCACATCTGATAACTATTGCTAGTGCTGCCATATTTTTTAGTTAAGACTATACGGGGCTAACAATAGCAGTGACTGATAAGGGTTGCAGCATTTGAGTAATTATCCCACCATTTTTAACGATCAACTGCCTACTTTTTTTAACCAGTGCTTGTTGTGAGAGTTTTTTAATAAGAGAACATTTTGGGCCAGCACTCAAATTTCTTATTTTAATGTATCAGGTTGGTGTAAAAGTGATGTCCGATTTCCAGTACAGACTTTTCAGACTGAATTTATTAATTTTTTTACCTCTTCTTGTATCTAGACATAAAGTAACTCTGTGTTTAATTTGTATCATTTTCATCAAGATTATCTTACATTTGATTATGATTTTTAAAAACTTTACCCCATATTTCTCTCGCCGAACGGTCACATAAGAGAAGGTTTGCTCGACGAATTTCATGAAGGTGTTGATGCAAGTACGGCAGCAAATCTATTCAGAAGACTTGAGAGGTTGATGTAGAAGTTTAGTAGTAGTAGTAGTATAAGAAAATTTTAGCCTCTTTAAATAAGTACTAAGCTCTTCTAAGTGAGGAAAAAGGAAGGGACACATAGTATGTCGATAGAAAAACGCGAAACCCATGCATGATGGTGTTCCCACGCAGGATCAACGCGCATGAGAACAGCAAGTCAGGAAAGAAGAGGAAGAACAGACAACAGTAAGATCAGTAGGAGCATGAAAGTAGATGGAAGCACAGTGGCCACGAAAGACAGATGTCCCGAAGGGACATCTGTAACCTACACAAACCCCTGTGGTCGCCGCGCCCCATAACATAGGATGGGCGAACCTAACTCACCTAACCCTATGGCCCATCCTATGCCCCCTAAGGGGGCTTGATGTAGTGAATGGAAGAAGTTGCAGGAAGTGGTTTTCTCGCTTCCGAAGTGGTGGGTGCTTTTACTTTGAAAGAAAATTTAAAAATGTGGAAAAATTATTCTACATCATTCAAAGCTTTTATTTTAGAGAACCCTACCATTATCACTAAGGAACTTACAGAACACCTAAATGTAGCCCATTCCACCGTCGTACGGTACGATGACTATAGATTTTTTTCTTATATTTTTTTAATCGGACATTACTTTCGCACGAACCTGATATTTACCTCCGCCTTGCAAGGAGGTTATGTTTTCGTCGGATTGGTCTCTCTGTCTTTCTGTCTGTCTGTCAAGAAGATAATTCAAAAAGTTAGGGACCGATTTTGCCGAAATTTACAGGGATTGTTAGGTATGTTAGGAAGAACATATAATTAACTTTTGGTGAAGATCCGTCCATCAGTTTGTTTGTTTGTTTGTCTCATTTTTCTCAATACCATAACTCAAATAGCCGTGGAAGGATTATTATGAAATATACATGAGTTTTAGGTAAATAACGAAGAGTAAATGACCAAATTTTTGTAATGATCTGTTTGTTCGTTTGTTTGTCAATGTTTTTAATTTTATGCTTGTTAGCACAATACATAACTCAAAAAATAATGAATGGATCTTTATGAAATTTATAGAGGTTTTTATTAATATTAAAAGACATAAATGATTAAATTTTGGTGCAGATCGGTTTGTTCGTTTGTATGTTTGACTCATGTTTGTCTTAATATTTGCTAGCAGCACAACTCAAACAAATCATGCAGAGATCTTCAAGAATATAGCACAAATTGATATTACTGTCATAAGGCACAAATGATTAGATTATGGAGTTGATACAAAGAAAATCATTATTTCAGAGCCAATATGAATTCTTCGTTACCGTTGCCTCGCTTGGCGAAGGTATGCGCTCTCAGAGTGCTCTAGTTGCGTAATTAACCGAACCATGCGTAACTACTGCGCTCTATTCTCTTTATGTATGAAATTAGCGATGACAAAGTCGCAGAAACTTTACGATTGTGGGAAGTTTAGCTTCAGTGCTGTGCTGCATGATGGCTGGCAGAGCAGTCAGCGTAATGGTCGGTGCGCCGCGCTATCGACCGCTCCAAATACTCCGCAATTCGCAGATTTTCTCCGAGCACCGCACTCATTTTACCCAACATTTTCTCCGAGCACCGCACTCATTTTACCCAACATTTTCTCCGAGCACGGCACTCATTTTACCCAACATTTTCTCCGAGCACCGCACTTATTTTACCCAACATTTTCTCCGAGCACCGCACTCATTTTGCCCAACATTTTCTCCGAGCACCGCACTTATTTTACCCAACATTTTCTCCGAGCACCGCACTCATTTTACCCAACATTTTCTGTGAGCACCGCACTCATTTTACCCAACATTTTCTCCGAGCACCGCACTCATTTTACCCAACATTTTCTCAGAGCACCGCACTCATTTTACCCAATATTTTCTCCGAGCACCGCACTCATTTTACCCAACATTTTCTGTGAGCACCGCACTTATTTTACCCAACATTTTCTCCGAGCACCGAACTACCAATCTGCAGCTCGTGCACTTTCTCCGAGCTTCGACTGTTGTCATCGAACACTTTTCTAAGCGCTATAATTACAGCATTGCAGTTCGCGCATTTTTTCTGAGTATGGAACTACAGTAAGTTCATCGACTTGTGTCTCTGACCATCGAACTAATAATAAGCGAAGCAACTACCGCGGCTGTGCAGAGAGAGTTACTTGATTTTACTATCGAGTCCTCGAATTTTCATGATTATGAAATAGTTTTTGCTCATAATGATTGTTCATTATTTGTAACGACACAATGTTACAGACACCATTTTTTCCACTTGCTACAACCCGTAACATACAGAGACAATATAAGCAAGAGTCTACAAGCTGCAATTACAGCTGAGAGCAAAACAACCACCCACAACAATGGTCGAGCTAACAGTAAGTGGACCGTCCGCGGCTGGCGGCGCTCCGACACACAGAGGAGACACGATGCTGTCGCCAATACAGTAACCGCTTCCGCTCTGCTGCAGCCAGAAGGCTGCACTAAATTCTTTCTTAACAGGCCTCAAGAAGATTGATATTTACTGCGTATATAAAAGTGTACAGCGTCAATAGTGAGAACAAAGAATTTACTTCGATTATTGGTTCATCTTGGGGTTGCAATTTAGCTATGAGACATACACTGCATCTAGGGGCTTGATTTTTGTTTTCAATTAACCGAAGGAGGACAGCAACCCGACCAGTTTCACTTCAGCGCAGCATTACCATTTTATTACCCGTACGGCCAAAATGCTTACGACTAAAATAAATGTCACTCTGGTTATAATAATAGTTCGTAGAAATATAGTAGTCTTTTGAATTAGCCTTACTATAT
>LQNS02278156.1:2306047-2316935 GCA_001587735.2 Parhyale hawaiensis
TTCCTGTAAGCTTCATAAAGATTCACTCAAAACTTTTTTGAGTTATTGCGCTAACAAGCATAAAATCAAACACAGCAAGAAACATACGAACGAACAAATAGATTATCACAAATATCTGGTCATTTACTCTTTGTGATATGCCTAACAACTCATGTGAGTTTCATAGAAATCCATCCATAACTTTTTGAGTTATGTCATTGAGAAAAATGAGGCAGACAAACCAACCAACCAACAAACAAACAAACGGATAGACGGATCTTCATCAAAAGTTAAACATCTGTTCCTCCTAACATACTTAACAATTCCTGTAAATTTCGTCAAAATCCGTTCATAACTTTTTGAGTTATCTTAGTGACAGGCAGACAGAAAGACAGGCAGACAGAAAGACAGACAAACACAACTTCCTTGACAAAGGTAAATATAGTTCAGTCAAAATAATTCATTGGAAATGCCAGGGCTCACCGTATTGTGGATACCAACTGATTGTTGACTTCAAGCGTCGAAATTTGGCTGCGATGTAAATCTAGAGGCTGGGGATCCAGAGGCCAGGATCCAAAGGCCAGAGATCCAGAGCTATATTTGTCACCAGTAATCCAAGCGCTGAAATTGTATGGTATCTCAACTTGTTTTTCAGTACATGAATTTTCTCCTATTAAACTCTTAACTGCGTGACGGAGACACGGACCAACATTGGAGCAAGCAAGCAAGGGAGCAACAACTGTGTTTTATTATATAGTGGATTGGGTTGAAATATTGTCCAGAATAAATTATAATCACTATTTTAAAACAATAAATTCTTGCTTTTAGTCTCACCACACACACTCTCATAAAACTTAGCTGAAGAAACAAAAACATGCAATGGTAAGTATTCTAAATGAATGTAAATAAAGCACAAATAGTGAAAGTATGGCTGGGGTGGGAGCATTGCCGGAAGTATCGTGTCCTGGTGCGTGGCACAATAAAGAATTTTGCAGTTGAATTCGCGATTGCGAAGCACACGTGCGGTGAGCCGACTTTGGTGAAGAGCTTTGCCAAGGTCCTCTCTAAATTATTGCAGACGAGCTTTCCACGTCGCTCTTTTTCGTATATTCTTTATTAACAGAACAAACTGAAAGACATCTTAGCCCAGCTACTCGGGAACCCTGGGGGGGGGGGATAGCAGCACACATATCGCTACAAGTTGCCTTCGGAACAATTGGCGAAAGCTTGAATTTCCGTGGTACGTTCCATCAATCAAATCAATATTACGAACATTTGCTATTATTTAGCATCAAAATTTCTGCTTTTTCACTGCTAAAGTGATTGAATTACCCTTTAAGGCATCGTATTTATATATTTGGACAGTACAAATAGTGAAACTGTATTCCTATGAGAAACAATAGATTTACTTTGGAAGCACCGAATACGGAATTTCCCTTGCTTCCAACAGCAAAGTTTTATTTTCTCTCAGATTATGTTCAGGAAATTGAGGGCAGATCGAGAGAAAGATATCTTTGTGCTTGCTTGACTTAACTAAGAAATACGTTAAGACAAAAAGTTGACAAAAAGTATGCATAAGTGGACAATGTTGTCAAGAAGAAGTCAATATTTACCGCATAGGTGTACACTCCAACTAAAAATCCATAAACACTGGTTCATGCTGTAGTTAAATGCCTGCTAGGCCCTAAAGCAGTGCACTACTGCTATCGACCACAGACTATCAGATCTATGCCAGCAAAGACGGACGATTCATATGAAGCTGCGACTCCCTAACCGCCTCTTTTTCTAGTTAGGTTAGTACCTCTGTAGTGGATAGTGAATGTCAGAAACGCGGACGCTGCAATCAGAGTATCGCAAGACAGCAGGCCTGCTGAAGCACACAGGCGCAACACTATGCTCTGTTCTCGACCTCTGTGAGTGTCCGGTTTTGTTATGAAAAAAATAACAAAATCCGCATAGCAGATGTGTAACCCACAGTTTAAGGTAACCAAAAGTATGGCAGGCTGAGAAGTCAAAGAGATTCTTCGATTTGTTCCCTGGCAGTAATGTAGCATTACTAGTGCTCCTTCCTGCCATAAAAGGATGGCACAACACAATTACTTCAACGAAATCGCTGCTGTCTTCTCTCTTCGTATTTTGCTCTTAAGAATATCTCTCTTTTTACCGTCGTTGATCTGCGACTCACTTTCCTCATGATGAGCTCAGAGGAATGTAGAGCTCTGCTATTGGAAGGAACTAAAATTCAGTATTCACTAAAACAAGAGGCATCTCAAACGTCGATGCTTTCATTTCAAGTTTTGGATTTGCATTATAGCTGTCGCTTGCAGTTGAGCAATTGAACTTTCGTTAGTAATACTGACTAGAAAACGGAAAGACTAACAAACCAAGTAAGTAAAAATCAATGAAAATAGCGTGCTATTTTATAATGAGATGTATGAAAATATGTAAAGACGTATATATAGATAAACTATATAAAAACTCAGGCCACCTTCACGCGAACTCAACACAGGTTTCAAAAAACACTGAAGTACACGTGTGTAGAAGCAGGATACATAATTTTCCACATTAAAATCATGGTAAATTTTTATTGTATTGCATATTCCAAGTCTCGTTTATCGTAAAAGCAGAATAAAAATTTTTGTTAGACTAGTCGCAGACACGGAAGTATCCACATTGATCGGTCATTCCTTTGTCTGACACTTATGAGCTGGTGTCAGAGTATTAGAACAGTATGAATATCCCAGGATTTTAATTCTATAATTTTTCTCTAACCATTACATTTGGATATTATTGAGCTCGCGCTAGATTGTCTTTCATGAACTTTATCCGAGAGCGTTCATCTAGTGATTCAATATGAAAATTTATCTAATTTAACTGTCATTATTTATGCTCAGCTTATTGTAAAGAAAACACATAGAAATCCCACTAATTCTCTACTACAGTATGGCTTTTCTCAGCTTATTATAATTAGATAGTTTGAAATTCCACCGACTGAAGCTTTATGATTTTTTTTAATTTCGTGCTTTGAAATATCAGGGAAATCACAATAATACATTTTCTTAATTTTAGGCACTTGTGCATTAGAACATCTTTAGGAAACTAACTTAACTTACTTCTGTAAGTGTTGCTGTAAAATATCATTAGGAAAGTAAATAGACTTAATGGCAATTATATTATTTACAGTGGAAAATTCCAACGATACTTCTCCCACCACAGTTGCTTAATTAACTAAATAACAAACACAACAGATGTACTCACCTCCATTGCAGCTCTGGCAGAAGTATAGCCTTGCACACATAAGTAAACAACACCAGCGAGGACAGATATAATCATCAGTCTTCTAAAGTATCTCTTGCTCCCTCTCATGGCTTCTTCTTTAATTTTCCTTATTCTTACCATAGAGCCTTGAAATTTTCCTAAATTTCACAGGCGTTTTTACCACGCAGCTTTGGATTTTTCTGAAACATCACAATAAAATAAATAAAATTAGTGACAACAGTTGGAAAGAAGCCGAAGCTCAGATGACTCTCGTTTTTTGTGCCAAACCTTTTCCACTTTTTTTTTCTTAAAATCACTGTCGTGTTTGTGTCATACATATTTTTATTTTTCCTAAAATATCAACAACACTGCTTGTCATACAACAAATTTCTGAATTTTTCTGAAATATCGCTATCGCTGCTTGTATAAAACAGCTTTTAATATTTCCTAACTTATCACTGTCTCTGCTTTTACCATGCATCTGCTAGATTTCCCTGGAGTATAACTGTTACCGCAGTCAACCATAGTCCAATCAACTTGTAGGAATTATCGCTATTCCTGGGCCTCTTCTGTACTGCGAAGAAAATTGCCGTATAAAAGAGAGAGCAAGTTCCAGTTACCAATCTCATTGTGCAGCATTGAGCAATATATAAAATGATAACTTTGATACATTTGAGAAGCTAAAACATTGAAAAATGTTGGTGTATCACTAATAAAGCCAGTGTCAAATTACGTACGTAGCTTGAGGTTAACTCATGTATGTAGCTACACTCATTATAGTGAATTTCAGTACTGTGATTGATCAACTGACCTAAATTATCTAATTTATTAATTTAACGTAATGCATAATTAACAACTATAATATTCTAAACATGATTTAGCATCGCCAGATTGATCTTAGGTGTTTTTTAGTTACTAAGGTCAATGCACTTGGAAAATCCTAGGATAGTTGGCACATGATTTGACAAGCATGCAAAATTTTAGCACTTACAAAAGGTGCTAACAGCTCTCTCATTATTTAAAAAGCATTGCTAAATATCCTTGCACTTTGGAAAATCCCCTTAGGCGTAGGAAATACACAACTGCAAAATCTACAGCATTCTAGAGTGTGGTTTAAACAGCATAAGTTTATCCTCAGAGCTCTGCGGTAGGTTGCCTTAATGCACCTGCAGATTCTACGGCCATGAAATACACTATGCAAATAAATAATTAAATAAACCTTTTCTTACGGATTTCTTACTCATGAAGACGTGAGACCCAAGAAGCGATAAACTAGATCCAACATTTTTAATATGCATCGAATATGGCAGTAGCTGATACGAGCAACTTCTACTCAGACTGACGACCGTGCAATTTTTTGGATCATTTTCACGCGAGTTTGGGTTCACTATAATGATTTCGAAATGCCGCTGCTGTATGTTCTTACTTTTTCTTCAATAAGGTACGTAGTAAATGACTGTTATAGTTGTTTTTTTTTATATTTTATAAGTCTCAAATCGACTTTTTTCGATGTGGAGAGAGATTGTGCGCTACGTTACCTTCTACCAACACATTCCAAACAACATAGTTATACCCGAGGTGATAGGCTTAAACAGATATACTTAGAGATGGTGTACAGGAAGAGAATGTGGCGCTTTGGTTCCCTTGTTTATCTCTACTATGCTAGAGATAGGGTGCGCCCAAGTGTCACGTAAAAAGTATCCTCGGTTGATGAGGAAAATGCTGTGACTTAGTCTAAGAACTACATGCACTAGGAATACGATATCGTCTACTATCCTCAGCTGCCCTAGGCAAACTCATGTGCAGCACGGTTATGTTTTTTTTTTTTTTTCGTTGCTCTAGACAAGCGGTCCCGTAACGGAACACTGGCCTGCCGCTAGATGTGGTCAGGTGATCCGAGAGAAAATTACTATAATATGAACCAATTATATTATAGTACGACATTCTTAGGTGCCATGCAACTGCAGTAGAAGGTGTGCAACATTTTTGCCTTAAATTTCTATTTTTTCAAAATATAGTGCGCCGAAATATGTTGATTACTTCAAAGGTGCACCGTAAGCGTAAATGATTATGGAACCACTGCTCTAGAGGTTTAAACCATGCCACTAGTTTTGTACGTTCAATATATAAGTGTCAAACGAATCCCAAACAAAGGAATATGGGTGCTTTCTCTTCACAAGTTTTTATGACATACAGTTGACTGATTCAGTTCAAGTTCAGTTGAATGATTTATGGGTTTAAACACCACAAATGCAACATGTTAAGTGAAACTGACCTCGCCGAGATCTTGCTGATCTATTTTTCTCTCTCGTTAATATGGCGAGTGTTGGATGAATGCGAATTTACAACATATTTTATTAGTAATAGTAGTAGGACAAGAATTGAAAGCTTGAAATGAAAAGAAATATACTGCTCTTTGAAAATGTTTGCAATTACAGCGCTTGTCCTGCTACTAGCAATTAAACTATGCTTTCCAAGAAAGAAAGAAATAAATACGTGAAATCAGATTTAAGTTATCAATTTCCCTAACTGATTTCTAGGCTGTCACGTGAGCTGCAACCGTGAATCAGTTTCTGACGTGGCTGAACGTTCTGTCGTCGTTATTTGTACCTGCACTTTGATACCGACAAAACCTACACAAAATGCTTGCCCAGCCAAAATATTTTACGGTGATGAACGCTGTCCGTAACATACCAGTGTTGTCCGTGACATCCCAATCTTCAAGAAATAAGTACGGAAGTCGAGACTCAGAAGCAATCGATAAGCGGTAATATCGAGAACTGAACTTGTTCCTGATTAGAGAGCAAATTTAATATTCTTAACACTAAGTGCAGTTACATAGATGTAAATGTGTACATTACAAAACGCAGCTGTTAACAAAAGCAATCTGCTAAAAAGCGTGGAGTTTATCAACGAAGTTTAAAGTAATGAACTGCGTTCCATATTCAATGTTGTGCCTCAAAAAGTGGTTCCTTCTCAGATTCAACGCTGAAGAGCGTTCATCTCCTACAACAGTATTGCGACACCAATACAGTATGAACTAATGGCATTGGTTTTGAAATAGAGTATAGAGGCTAAGAAAGTTTTTCCTCTCCCGCTTTAACCTTGAAGATTAGTATTCATTTTCGATTATACTGCCGACAGTAATTTGACAGCAGGGAAGTCGCCAGCAACAGAATACAAAGGAACAAATGGATTCAATTTCGATGAAATTATACAGGTTGAAAAAGTTTTTACGTGGCAGCCTTTTGTTCTGATGATTATTGCTGGCAGCCGATCACTAGCGGGATAAATTAAGTTAAATGCCTTGATTTCAAATTGTAGCATAAAATTTGAAACGTTTTATGCTAACGCTTTGCTACTGAAGAGAAGTTTTTCGTCTCAGTATTTTTTTTTTTAATAATTTCAGGGCAGAAGAGCCATGCAGCTCTCTCTGCTTAGAGATTAAATTTACGCAAATTAGTTCCCGCAAGGTTCCTCGTGGAAAGCCACCACCCGTAGCGTAGAACAGCGTCCACGACGAAGGTCGAAGCGGCACTGAGCCCTAACAGACACGACAAGCTGCCCTCAGACACAAGGGCAGCACCACAGTGCTGTCACCAATACAGCGCGGCTTTCGCTTCCCTACAGCGGCTGTAGTTCATTCTGCAGTCGCGACTGTTCTATTCCGCAAATTTAGGTTAGTGTTGAAATTTATTTTCATTTTTTACGGAGCATCTTTACTTCCGGTATTGTGAGAGTAAAGAAAATACGGCAATTTGCTACCAATGTTGATTAAATTGCTAAGTTTATTTCAGATTCAATTTTAGAGACTGAAATTGTTGTATTTTGGTTCACTTATAGTGCGCCTTAATTTTTTGTATCAATTTCAAGCACCTGACCCTGACAGTAACGAACTTAGTTAGCTGCAGCAATTTAACTTTGAGTTTAATAAGATAGTTGAGAAAACTTCTTACGTTCGACCTATAATATGCAAGGCTAAGTTTCTTTCTTGCGATTAGTTAGCGGCTGAATCTGGTTAGAAAAACCTTAAGACCAATAATAATATAGCTTACTGGTACTTACTGGCAGCATTACTAGCGTTTCAAGTCATATAGTATGCAGTAACTCAATACACGACTGCTATATCTGATGACAATTATTGTAATGGCTGTAAAGAATTATATGCCACTGCATGGAGTAAGTTAACTTAGTGAACGCTGACCTAGCCTTTACAGTAATAACGGTAGCTGTAAGTCTGGATTGGTGTAACGGTACACTATTATCTAGTTGTTATCATCACATTGTCATCACATTATAATCATCATCATTGCATTTTTTATTTCGTTAGTGTATCTTATCACGTCATTTCTTATTTCTATTATTCACCGCCGTCAAAAGTGGCAGCGTTAAATTTGTATTGCAACTAGCTACTGAGAAGCGGAAGCGGTGCCGGCTGGTCGACAATGTGTGTCTGCAGTGTTTGTCTGTGTGTCCGCACTCGGCACCTCGATGACAATTTCCGTTCGGACTCATTACGCAGTGCTTGTCAGAACGTTATCGCGTGATGTTGTGCCATGCTGCAGCAAAGGGTTTTAGTGAGGACTCTACTTCTTCTCTGTTGTAGCGGTTCTACGATGAAGAGCACACTGCGCCTGCCATGCTGATGGTCGACCTCAAATAAGGGTAATAAAAGCAGCTGTGTTGTCTCATTCTCTCTCATAAAGCGGCCTCATCCATATGCCTGTGATGCCAAAATTACCATCAGCACCATACAGTACATCATAATTCACGATGTATATCTTTTACTGAACTAACGTAGCTGTGCCGTCAAAATGCCAAAGAGGAATTTGTGCTAGCACCTCTTGACTGATCTTACTTCCGTTACTATAATATGCTTCAGATGGATACGCTACAAAAGCCAACTCAAATCATCATTAAAGATAAGCATGGCTTGGGTTCACTCCAATTGTATGATGTGCAAGAAAAAAGTTTTTGAGAAGTCTTTGACTAAAACGCGTTTTTCGCTACCTAGTAATTTCTCTAGTCATATTACTGCGGTGCGGCTCGCTATAGTCTAACCAGCGTAAGCAGTTCTTTAGGAGCGGGCTGAATTGAACGCAGCAGTGCCAAATCTAATATATTGACTTTGAGTATTCGAATATAAATATAATTTTATCGATTGAGACAAGTTATACCACACGCTTAAGTGAGATTTGGCCTGGTTGCTTTGCGTTCTTAGCCACGCCCATCGGACTCCTTACGCTGGTGTGACTATAGTAGAACATAAATACCAATTGTTGCATGAAACTGTTCATTGATACATACACACCGCACCAGCTGTATCCAAGATACTAATCGACTGGTTATAAGATATATCCCTGTGAGTGGCTCAAGCGATATAGGAGACAGGAAGATAGATAACAGATAAATTTCTAAAGAAATAGCGAAACAAGCAAATCTAACGCAGTGGTTTTTACAGCACGCCAGCTTTAGAATTCGCAGCGGTAGCAGGAGGCTAGAGTGTTACTGTCATGGGCGGAGGGGTGAATTTGAGTCTATGTACCAGGCAGGTGAGTTCTTGTGGCGCTTGGCTTGCTGAGTCAGCATTCGGTGTCCAGATATTATTGTGAGGGTACCGATCCAATCCGAAATGTGGCTGGTAAGGAGGTCACAGGTTGTCACATAAGACTCTTTCGTCTCTATCGCCGTAGCTCCGACAAGCTTTGGCCGACTGCAAACGTGCACTCCTCTGGGGCCACTTGGCATACATCTGTAGCACGAACCAGTGTGTGTGTGTGAGCTTCCCTCTTGGAGTGTACGGTGAAGTTGACTTACGTTTCAATTGATTGGCAAAATTCAAACTTCGAGATTAGATTTTTCGAGATTTTAGACTGGCCGTTTGTCTTCGCCACTTTGGGTCGAGTTAGAATATCCTGATTGTACCGAGCTGGCTGAAAATCCATTTTACGGAACACGATTGAGGTTTTGTGCACCTCATGGGTAACCTATTGAACGTCAACGCCTGAAATTCGATTCAAAGTGTCGAAGCCAACGCATTTCTCTGGAGGTCCAGGCAAGTCAAGTCTCGAAAGTTTAATTTCGCTACCCAATCGAACGCGCGCTTCGTTTGTTTGCCAGTGAGCTCCCTGCGATCCCCTGAGAGAGGAAAAAAGGACACGCAGCACGCTAGTCACTGAGAACCGAACAGACATTGACTCCTGAGCTCGGACACACACAACACTGTCTACTATACATCTTTGCTACCCTTTCGGCTGGTGAGAAATGTGGAGAAGTAGACGTTCTATGTATGAATGTTGTGCTGCTAACATTCTTCCATGCTAGCGTATGTATGGCCGTTCCTTCAATGAACCAGGCTGTGTGACAGCGCTACAAAGAGAATTTGTCCTGTTGTATTCCTTACGGTGAAAAAACCTTTTTTAAAGCAGCCAATAAATAATTTCGGCTGGACAGCACCTCATCCCTTGTCTGTGCACTGTGTATAGAGATAGCAGACCCGTAAAACTAAGAATATCATAATAATAATAAACACATATAGCAGACGTATCTATGAATGAAGAATTTGTCTCGTTGTTGCACTATCAACTTAAGTGCCTAAAATAAACCAGGGAAACATCGCTAAGTGTCCGACACTACTCTTATTTAGACACGTGCTGATAAAAATGTCTCATAACGCTTCCGTTATCCATGTCGAATTGAAACAGGAACGGCGATTTCTTTAGTGTTACTTATTAATTGAATGTAATGTAGCCACGTACATTACTGTCGTCACATTGAATGTCTATGACATTTAGTTATGCCAAGATAGAAGAGGGTTGCTTACAAAAAAACAAAGGTGTTGCCATCACACGACTTGTCAACACATTTCGTCCAACAATCATTGTTTCCTAAATAATAGAATACGTTAAATAGTTACACATTTACTCCTACAAACATTGCTTCCAAGCGGACAGAACTAGAAACACATTGCCTGTCGACACATTTAGCCATGCATACATTGAAATTTGCACCATCAGTAATTTATTGTATCGACTAAGACCAACACGCAACATTGCAGTTGAGAGATGAATATTTCATCACCGCGGGTCAAGCGTTCAGATCGCGTTGAGCTCTGCTTCGCTCAGAAGTACGAGAGGCGCCCCGTGTCTACGACGCAATTTAACAAGAATAATTTCAAGTTTTTGATGTTCTCCAGCATAAAATAATGTCCTCATAATTTTCATGATAACTGCAATAATAAGAATAAATTGCTTGTTTTTATTTTCCTGATCATAAGAATATTGGTTATGGTTTTCACTGCCCAGAAATACAATGAAAATAATGAGTGCAAGTTTTCTATTTTCTCTACCATAGACCTCACCATACATCGACTACACACTGCTATCGGGCCTCTCGCAATTGGGCCTGGAGGCCGATTCATGTAAGTGTTAATAAAATGAGTTCTAATATGCGCAAAGACCATAAACAAAGATTATTTTCTTCGTCGTACCATTAGGAACGTATTGCAGAGCAGGGACTCTAAATTCACAATCATATATCTTCAGTAGGCGATATACATCATACTTTCGGACACCAAGAATAATTGAAAATTCATCATAAGTTGTATAAACATTAAAATTTTACAGAAAAAATTGGCTCATATATACTGCAC
>LQNS02278156.1:2359979-2370632 GCA_001587735.2 Parhyale hawaiensis
AACTACACAGTTTGATATCTCTAAGCTCCGCATGTCAGCGGCTCTTGAACGTGCTTGCGTGCATTCAAGATAGTTTCTTGAGCAGGGACTCTTCACCCCCCCCCCTTTTTTTCTCTCTCTTTTCTCCTGTCCTCTATATCCTACTAACATAATGGCAATAGCTCACAGAGTGCCGGGGCGTATGTCCCGGTGTCTCTTTGGGAATGGGACTATTGGTTCGTCTACTGCCGCCAATCTAATCTACTTATTTATCTTTGCTAAAATATATCGAGCATGTTCTCCAGAAAAATATAAATGCAAAAAAAATTACACCGTGATGCAGGGTTTCACTAGTTTTTTTTAGTGATAGAATGGTTATTGAAATTTTTTATTCCAAAAAGGAATAGTTAAGGTCATTCTTTCTTGTAATATAAAATTAAAAATGCTTGAAAATTTTATGCTCTATCGCAACGTACGCATATTCGTTTCTTCTTGATATTTTGTCCTTAGCTGCCGCTCTCTCTGATGCCCGCTCGTTTGTGCGGAAGTACATCGTGCACGAGTTCCTGTATTCCCTCGGCATGTTGCATGTCGTGCCAATATTCTTCTTTTTGATCGCTAATGTAGTGGAGAATTGCACTCTTCACGACAATAATAATGGTTTGTAAACTTAGAGCTGCTGACCCTAGATGGTGCAGTACCAAACAGACACATGGTCTCAAAAAATATACTGACATGAAACATACGCCACTAAATACCGCACGAACTTAGTACAGCAACACCATAGCTATGCACAAACAGTGGCGTAAAAGTTCGCCATTGAAAGCGTGCGGCAGTGGGCAGATGTCGCGCTGTGAAAGATTTAGTAAGCCGTGAAAGATATACTGCAGCTGCCTGAGAGATCTATGGTTGATGCCTCGGACGTAGAACTGGTGCTCAGTGCCCTAGCATGTAATCGCATACTTAACTTATAAATAGAAGTTCAGCATTTAAAATATTTAATCAAATTACTTTTCCAAAGTATTGTGGAGACATACTTGCGTTGCGCAGTGGGACAACGTGCTATTACCGACCATCCGCTCGATAAATTGAGCGCATAAGTTGGTGCTGACATAACTTGAATATAATATTATTTTTTGTCAAACACTATCGTACTGAATGTTGTGCATTTGTCTGATAATTTTCAACTTGTATGATTCCGAAGTAATGGCAAGAGCTCATCAAGGGCCGGAGTGTAAGTCCCCGCTGCTCTCTGGCAATGGATATTTCGGTCCTGCTACTGTTATTTATCTAATCTGCTGACAGCCTTCATCCTGTTGTTCCTCTTCTTGCCTGATGGTCCTACGCATGTGCGGTGAGCCTGTGACGAACACCCCTTCAGGGGGCATAGGATGGGTCATAGAGTTAGGTTAGTTAGGTTTACTCATCCTATGTTATGAGGAGCAGTGCTCCAGGGAGATTGTAAAGGTTATCTTAACCATTAGCTAGGTCTGCGGGGCGTCGGCCTTTCGTGCCCACTTTGCTTCCTTCCACCTTCATACTCCTACTACTGATGCTTCGTTCTGTTCTTCCTCTTCTTTCCCGACTTGCTGTTCCCATGTGCGTTTACTCGTGCAAGCGTTGCACATTTCACTTAACATTCTTTATGTCCCTTCTTTCTTCGTCTCTTTGGATCACAGTGTACTCTGTGGGTAGGGAGGTTCAGACTAGGAGAATACTACCACTAGTGCCGAACACCCTCTTCCATAGATTCCACAAATTTCTCGACTTGACAAGTGTCACTACACTTGCCCGTTCCTGAAACACGGCGTAATCATGGATAATTTTCCGGTCATTTTATAAGTAGAGTGACAACTGCAAAAATACTACACGGGTGCCGCACAGTTGATTTTTTTTACACTGTGTTTACGGAAGCTTACATCAATGTACTGCATAAGCGGGATCTCGTGTAAATCTCGTTCTGAAGTTTGTTTTGAAGATCGAGGCAGGCGCAGCGTAGCCTTTCCATCAGACTCACGATCGCGATTAAGAAGAATCGTGCCCTCTGTGCTAATTTTTACCTTTGACTTTTATGACCAAGCTACACATACCGTAAATATCAGAACGTCTTGCTTCTCTGCTGACNGAGGCAGACGCAGCGTAGCCTTTCCATCAGACTCACGATCGCGATTAAGAAGAATCGTGCCCTCTGTGCTAATTTTTACCTTTGACTTTTATGACCAAGCTACACATACCGTAAATATCAGAACGCCTCGCTTCTCTGCTGACGACTTGAGTCTTTCTGTTGAAAAAAAGAAAACAAACTGTTCTGGGGAAGACAAGCTTAACTGCAGCTGTAAGAAAGACATAATTCGCTGAGAAAGACATGCGTCTGGCGTAGGTGTCAACCACCTCAAGAAACAACAAGCAGCCTAAGCGCTTCTGTCAAACACAGCCAGACTTGGGGTGCGCCGCGATGAGTCGAGGTCTGACTTATTGTAAGACCTTAACGATCATGCAAGGTATTTAACTCTCGTACACTCTGAAGGCCAACCAGAGATAATCGTGTATGAAAAGCACTTAATCACTTGATCTTCGACGTCTCGTTTTCGTTAATTTCATTATTTTAAATACCGATACAATATAATATCTCTTGTGGAAAAATTGGATCATCTTGGATATGTTGTCATCTTCGTTAATTTAAAGGGCAATGAAAGATGTGTATCGTACTTTCCATGGAAGGTACTTGTTCATTTGTATCAGAATCAGCTCATCTTAATTATCTTGTTGGCTTCGTTAGATTAGATAGGCGGCAGTAGACGGACTAACAGGCTTATTCCCAGACACAGCGACTTACACCCCGGCCCTCTATGAGCTATTGCCATTATGTGAGCGTTTATATCAATGCGGAAGGTTTCGTATACATCAGGTTGGAAGCAAATTTCTGTACCCTTTTAGATTTAATATTTTCTTGGGATATTAATAGCATTGTTCATTATGACCTTCTAGGAGACGATCGAACAATAACCTCGGAAGCGTACTGTCAGCAGGTAACTCGGCTAATGACAGTTTTGCAAAAGAAACGAGGAAAAAGGGTGGGATCCTTCACCATAATACAAGACCCCTCACTTCAAGAGCGACTAAGAATCTCATAGAGAAAATTTGTTTCATCCACCATATTCTTCCAATCTTGCTCCAGCAGATTTTCATCTATTGAGACGCTAGCAGAGCTACTTATTAGGTCAAAAGCTTACTTCAAGAAAACAGGCTGATATGAAGCTAGCTGCCTTTTCTGAGTAAACACAAAAAAAATTCTATGAAGATGGTATGAAAAAGCTTATGGGGAGATAGAAAGAAGTCATTTAAAAGAATAGTGATTATGCTGATTAAAGAAAGTCATTTGCCTAATCTCCATTTTGCATTTAAAAACAATTGAAAAGGACAAAACTTTCGTTCCAGCCTGGCACAAAGAGCGCATGGCAACGTTTAAGGAAATCGGATGATCCTTGGCATATCCTGACTGGCCGTTTAATCAACTGAAGCGCTAGTGTCGCAAGATCAGTAAAAGTCAAGTCAAATGGACCGCCCACCAAACTTGGAAGCTCAACATGCACTGGTTCGTACTGTACATAATTACCCACTAGTTCCTGAAGAAAGTACAGCAGCAGTCTACCACAATTGTCAGTACTATGTCGTTTAAGACGAACTGCTTCTATGACAAGTGCGACGCTCTGCTGTGTTGGGTTGGCGCCTTCGCAATGGACTTGAATGCTACAAACGCTGACGCCGCAATCACGAGCATTTCTAACAGTTTAACTCAAGAGCTACGCTTTAATTTGTACGACTTGTCAAGTTGTCCACCGATTTGGAAACTTTACAGAATAACTCGTAGTCAAGTAAGGCACAAAAACTATTACGAGTACAAGCCCTGAGGGGACATGCATAGTATGGGGAGTAGGGTTGTTACATTAGTGAAGATTCAGCCATCCTATGTTATGGGGAGCAGCGACCCCAGGGGGTTTGTGGAAGTTACCTTTACCTTTAGCTAGGCCTTCGGGACGTCTGTCTTTCGTGCTCACTTTACTTCCTTCCTATTTCATACTCTGCTGATGTTACTTCCCCTTGTTCTACTGCTTCTTTCTCGACTTACTGTTCACATGCGCGTTGATTGTGTGAGGGAACAACTTTGTGCGTGGGTTTCCCATTTCTATAATCTATATGTCCCTTATTTCTTTCTATATGTTAGATCACCTTAGTTGTGGAGACGGAAGCTTACACCATTAAATAATCTAATAAGTCTACACTGCTACGCACTTCCTTTCAATGCAAGAAATGGCGTCATTAGCAAAAAAACGGCATGCTCTCTTGCGAGCAGTTGTCTTCATCAATGCTGAACTGCTTGCGGTGCCGCACACGTCAGCCATCAAGTAAAATTATCGGTGCGCATCTCGCTGCTTGTCTTCATTAATTTTAAAATTAGCACCTGATATCTAATGACTATATAATTCCGAGTCAGTTAGTTTAGGTTCGCCCATCTAATGTTATGGGGAGCAGCGCCCCCAGGGGGGTTGGGTCGGTTACATAAGCCATTAGATAAGCCTACGGGACGTCTGTCTGTCGTGCCCACTTTACTTTTTCCCTGATTTCCTAGTCTTACTGATCTTACTTTCATATTTTCTTCCTCTTCTTTCCCGACTTGCTGTTCTCATACGCGTTGGTCCATCTTGGTCCATGGGCTCCACATTTCTGTCGACATACATGTTCCTTCCTTTTCCTCTCTAAAATCACCATTGTTGTGTCTGGTGAGGCTCAAACAACTAATACACTAATCATAATTCCGAGGCCACACTATGTAAGCACCCTCACAACTTATGCGAGGAATAATGTTAGGAGAAGAACGCGCGAGCACAATCAAGTGCAGCAGATCCGGGGAGCTAGGAAACTTTAAGTTAGTCATGGCATGAAATATAGATTACGGCGGCTTAGAAGCTTTGGCCGTTATGAGTTTGGCACTCCTGGAGGAAAAGTTCGTAGCTGTGGAGGATGTTGCTCCCAATATTTGTCGAGACTATTTTTAAATGCTTTGATGGATTCTGCACCAACAACTTCGGAGGGGTCTATTCTAAATGTTGACTATGAAGTACGGGAAAAACTGCTGACTGAGAGTAGTTCTTCGATCTTTATGCTCGAGTCCCTGGCCGTTGTTTCGTAAGCGATCATTTTCGTCTCTCAAAGAGTTCTGCTGTTCGCACGTCGTTGAAGTCATTCAAATGCTCGAATGTTTCTTTTCGTTGGCCTCTCAATCGCCTTTGTTCCAGGGAGATGAGTCCCACTTCTTGTAGGCGCCGTTCGTATGGCTTGCTTCGCAGCTGAGGTGTCAACTTTGTTGCTTTGCGCTGGATTTTTTCCATCTGAGCAATATCTTTGCACGACTGGAATTGGACAGCATTCTAGATTCGGGCGCACTAGCGCTTTGTACAAAGGAACTATGTCTTTGGATTTATACTCAAAATGCCTGGGAGTGAAACCCAGTACTCTGCTTGCCATTTTGACGCTTTTGTCAACTTGATGAGTTTGTTGTAGATTATTTGTGCTTGCCCCACTTCTGATCTCAATAAAGGTAAAGGTAGTCAACTTAGACTACACCCTCACCTGGGAAACCCACATGCACTGGTTTGTGCTGCGGGTATAGGCCCGCTGGTCCCAGATGAGTAAGTGTAGTTGCAGTCGACCTAGGATCACCAAGAACTATGATGTTAATTTGACGGAAGGAACAAACGACCCGAGACCCCCCCCCCCCATCTCTGAGGAAGGCAGTTCCGCCACAGCGCCGTGCATGCACACACAACTGCAGAGTCAGCACACCAAGATCTGCAAAGAGCTCGCTGCCTGGCTGGGCATCGAACCGGCGAGCGATACAAGGTGTTAGAGCTGATCTCGCATCAATGATCTCGATCTTAACATCCGTAGTAAAATCAGTAAATTTGCAGAAGGTACTGAACTACGTCATCCTGCCACGAAAAGAGCCGAGCTCCAACAAGACCTTGACCTCCTCATGGAATGGTGCACAACGTGGCAGATGAGCTTTAATGTCGACAAATGCTCAGTAATGCACGTAGGGCTCGTGAACCATTCAACTTCATTTGAAAATGAATGAGACGGAATTTGCTCCTGTCACCCAACAACGTGACTTGAGAATCACTATTACAAACAAACTACAACACAGTCAGCAAGTTGGCAATAGTGTGAAAATGGCGAGCAGAGTCCTGGGATTCATCACCAGAAATTTTGAATACCAGTCCAAGGACATCATCGTTCCCCAGTACAAGGCACTAGTGCGGCCACACTTAGAATTTGCTGTTCAATTCTTGTCGCCGCAATCTGTAAAGATATAGATAACATGGAAAGAGTCCAACGCAGAGCAACGAAATTGATACCCCAGGTGCGAAATAAGTCGTATGAATGTCGCCTAAAAGAACTTGGTCTGATCTCTCTCGAGCAAAGACGTCTCAGGGGGCAACTAATAGAAACATTCAAGTACTTGAATGGCTTCAATGACGTACCTACAACTGGACTCTTTGAAAGAGACCCCAATGATCGCTTGCGAAACAACGGTCAAAAACTCAAGCATAAAGCTCGAAGAACAACCTTAAGTCGCAGTTCTTTCCGTCTTTCATCGTCAGCATTTGGAATAGACTCCCTTCTGACGTTGTTGGTGCGGAATCAGTCTTGATTTACATTGGGAGAGACATCCCCCACAGCTAAGAATTCCTCCTCCAGGAGTCATAGACTGTTAACGGCCAAAGCTTCCGAAGCTACATTAATCAGTCTTTTTCTCTCTTCCGCTCCAACTACACAGTCTGACATCTTTAACTCCGCATATCAGCGGCTATTAATCGTGCTTGCGTGCACTCGTGATCATCTCTTGGCTGAGATTCTTCTCCCTCCTCTCTTTTCTTCTCTTTTCCCCAGTCCTTTATATCCTACTATCATAATGGCAATAGCTCATATAGAGAGCCGGGGAGCAAGTTCCGGTGTCTCTTTGGGAATGGGCCTCTTTGTTCGTCTACTGCCGCCTATTTATCTAATCTAGTTATTCCCAAGCCCCGTTGTTGGGTGACAGTCGCTAGTTTTATCTCATCGTTTTTCAATTGGGCCGGGGGATTCTCCCAGCTCTGGCCTTACGTTCATGACTGACCACTTGTCGTGGGTAGGCGCTACTTCATCCCGACCAGCCACATTGTATTCAGTTACTTCGATTAAAAGATATTTCGGGACTAGTAACATATGTACATGGCTGTTGATTGATGGTGTCCCAGCGCGGGCCAGGTGACGAAGTCCCTCGTGTTGACGCACCGGTGACGGCTGGAAATGCTGCCAGACCCCAGTACTGGAGGAGTTAGGGGCTGATGGTGCACATCGGCATCCACACGCCGCCAGATAGACCCTGACATCAAGGTGATCTTGAGATGATAGTTATCTTACCTTGATAAGAAAAACAATAATTTAGATGATACAAAAACATTTGTTCTCTCTTCGCAGATTAAATACGTAGCGACTTCTCCTATTTTCTTTACCCAGTAAAAACGGCTCATCATCTCTTCAAGAAGCAGAATGAAATGCTGTGCTCATTTGCAGTATTGTCTGCTTGTCAGTCTACTGGGCGTTCGCGGTTAACAATTTTATATTTAAGCTAATAAAATCAATAAAAATCGCTTGCATATCGGTGCTCCAGTGTCGGCTTTTCCCCAACAGCTTCAAGCGGTATTTCCTCTACTGCTTTACGCAACATTTATTTAGTAACTTAGCCGATACAGCTGCCAAACATCCGACCTGAGGTCTCTTTGCTTATAGAGTTCCCTATAAGCGATATCGATGACAGTTTTACCAACTACACAAGACAGTCAGTCACTGCACTCGTCTCTCTGCCGTCTCACCTGAAGACTAGTGAGACAGGCACTGTGCTCGTCTCTCTGCCGTCTCACCTGAAGACTAGTGAGACAGGCACTGTGCTCTTCTCTTTGCCGTCTCACTTGAAGACTAGTGAGACAGGCACTATGCTCTTCTCTTTGCCGTCTCACCTGAAGACTAGTGAGACAGGCACTATGCTCTTCTCTTTGCCGTCTCACCTGAAGACTAGTGAGACAGGCACTATGCTCTTCTCTTTGCCGTCTCACCTGAAGACTAGTGAGACAGGCACTGTGCTCGTCTCTCTGCCGTCTCACTTGAAGACTAGTGAGACAGGCACTGTGCTCGTCTCTCTGCTGTCTCACCTGATGACTAGTGAGACAGGCACTGTGCTAGTCTCTCTGCCGTCTCACTTGAAGACTAGTGAAACAGGCACTGTGCTCTTCTCTTTGCCGTCTCGCTTGACTAGTGAGACAGGCACTGTGCTCTTTTCTTTGCCGTCTCACCTGAAGACTAGTGAGACAGGCACTGTGCTCGTCTCTCTGCCGTCTCACCTGATGACTAGTGAGACAGGCACTGTGCTAGTCTCTCTGCCGTCTCACTTGAAGACTAGTGAGACAGGCACTGTGCTCTTCTCTTTGCCGTCTCACTTGAAGACTAGTGAGACAGGCACTGTGCTCGTCTCTCTGCTGTCTCACCTGATGACTAGTGAGACAGGCACTGTGCTAGTCTCTCTGCCGTCTCACTTGAAGACTAGTGAGACAGGCACTGTGCTCTTCTCTTTGCCGTCTCGCTTGACTAGTGAGACAGGCACTGTGCTCTTTTCTTTGCCGTCTCACCTGAAGACTAGTGAGACAGGCACTGTGCTCTTCTCTTTGCCGTCTCACCTGAAGACTAGTGAGACAGGCACTGTGNTCTCTGCCGTCTCACCTGAATACTTGTGAGACAGGCACTGGGCTCGTCTCTCTGCCGTCTCACCTGAAGACTTGTGAGACAGGCACTGGGCTCGTCTCTCTGCCGTCTCACCTGAAGACTTGTGAGACAGGCACTGGGCTCGTCTCTCTGCCGTCTCACCGGAAGACTCACAAGACAACGCTGAGTTTTTACGAGAAGTGGCGGTGCGCTCTAAGACGCTCTTACATCAGTCAGGAATGAGCTATCTTTGGTGCCATCAGAAGTGATGGACGGTCTTGGCAGAGCTGTAGACATCGCAACGCGTCACAAGCCGCAGTTTATTTGCCATTGTACATTGTTCTGGGGCTTAATTAGCGCTTCCTTGCATTATTCCTCCAGGTAGGGTCTCAAGTTCCGCTAATGAACCTCGGCAGCGACTTGCTCTTGTTCTGTTTTGCTTGGTGAAATCAGTTTCTCCTCAGCCATACGGTTCAAATTTCTGACGCTGGCGACCTATTCAGGAAAATCTGCTGGCAGATCCTATTCTTATCAGTCTATCTGTTGGCCTCTCTCACCCAAGAGTTAATAAGAGAGCCTCATTGTCAAGTTTGTTGCCTCTCGTTGCAGTTCCCGCTGTTACAGTGCAATAAGTGAGGCGGATCCTCCTCACATCGCCTTTTGCTCGAGGTGTGAGTCCCCGCTTATCGTAAGCGACCGATCCCTGGCAAAGGCTTCTCCTCGTGGATGTGTTTTCTGTCTTCTTCTATTTTCCTACTTCGTCGCGTTGGGACGCTTCGTGCCCTTCCTTGCCAGTAGTAGCACACTGCCTGGCCCATATGCAATTTATGGAAATCATATTCGTTCACTTTAACCTTGCAGCTTTTCGGAAGAAATGCCGAGACGTAAATATTTGACGCGCAGCGCGAGCTAATAGTATCTGAAGCGGTACTAACCATTCCTTCTACTTTAATTTCTGCCCACAGTTTGGTATTATGAAAGAAGTAACCAATGATCGTAATAGAAGTTGTTTGAGTTTTTAATATATTAGATTACCAGCTGTGTCTGGTATCTAGGATTCTGTCACAGGGGGCAAAAGGAATTTGGCTAAAAATCAAAGAGCTCACAGTTTGATTACTTTACATCAATTACTCTAGGGTAGTGGCTGTGATTTATTGAAGCATTTGGCTGCTCATTGGGCGTGATATTTTTGTCTTTTCAGAGCTATGAGAATTTGCAAGAATATTTGGTTACCTATTGTTTATTGGTAACTTTTCAACTGTACTTTCAAAAGCGTGCTCGGATATTTATGAATACTGAACGTGAAAGACGTCTTGGTGATGTATGCTAACCCAAGGGTCCCTAGTGCCTTTCCGCAGGAGATGTTGCAGCTTGCCGCAGTTTCTGCTGACGAAGTTAGCTTTGTAATGCTAGGTAGGCTCTCCAAATTAACTTTTCTGTCCTGCAAGGTGGGCCGCTGATCGAGGTGATCGACTTTTTCTGCGGGGGGGGTGTCTTATCTTCGCCCGTGCAGAGGGCCATTTCGACCTTCATCTCTTGCCGCCTGAGCACAACGTTGTGGTTCCGGCTGTAAGCCGAGTAAATCATCTTAGATTGCTATTGATCGTCTTAGATTCGGATATGGAGGAAAAATACCAATATTATAATAATGTTATGCCAAGCTATGTTCCGAAAATATACTTTGACTTGTGTGTGTCCTATTCCTGCTAATACATCTGTTGCAGGTATGCAACCAGTGATATTCGTGCTCACAATTTACTTACAAATTGTAATCTCCGAATGAAAATTTTTAACAACGATAGCCTCTAGAAAATGTACCTGCAAATTTTGAACGTGAAAAATAATTTTACTTGAATAATTATTTCGAGGTGAAGG
>LQNS02278156.1:2384795-2400694 GCA_001587735.2 Parhyale hawaiensis
GTTCTGCCTGCCTTCTCGTGTTCTGCCTGCCTTCTCGTGTTCTGCCTGCCTTCTCGTGTTCTGCCTGCCTTCTCGTGTTCTGCCTGCCTTCTCGTGTTCTGCCTGCCTTCTCGTGTTCTGCCCGAATAGTCTTGGAGGGCGCTTGCAGTAGCGCTACACCTCGACCTCTTTACTGACCAGTGGTCACCCAAATTTGGAGTTTTAATAGAATGAATTAGCAACAGCTATGGAAATCGGGAACAAAATTCTTCGAGGCTGAAGCCTAGTTAAATGGCTGATTGGCTGGACGAATAGCTGAGAGCCTGCAATTGGTGGGAAGGGATGAGTGGGAGCCTGTGATTAGTGGAAAGGGAGCAGCCATCCAAAGACGAAAAACATTACCTGGCCAGTACGGCAAAGTGTGGCTGTTTTCCCTCCTTCTATTGTATTGAACCTCCGTGCATCCAGCCACTGAGCCGCTTGTGATGCCGCTGCCAGGGCTGAAAATGGAAATTTAAAAAAAAAAAACACGATTACGGGGACTGTTATACTAATAAGTGAATAAATAAACAGTTTAACAATTCAATTAATATTGGTCATTATTCCTGGATTTGACTCGTGTACTGCATTAAATAAGTTTTAAGCAGTTACAGGGATGTTAAGATCTCAAACTGTCTTCAGGCATAACACAAGTAAGCGCTTCAAACGTAGAGCGTCAAGGAATTACCTAAAACAAAGAGTACCTATTTTAGGACTTACCCCATTAAAGTAAAGAGCACGCTTTTGTTTCTTCGTTGGAAGAGAACTATTAATAACATCCAAAATGCGGAGGGTGTATGTTAATGAGTTGGTATACTTTTTATATGAAGAGTACTCACTGAGGGTATTGTTCAAATTTACGATGTACCTAGGAACAGGTGATGCGTGAGTCCAAAGCGTGCAGTAGCAAAGTAGCCGACACGTTCTCAATATACTTAATCAATTTCTTTTCTCACACTATCACGATACGGACGGTAATTGAAGGTATGCGCCTCGTTTCCGATATCGAAAATCCACTTCATTGTATTTCTTGTCGCAGGTTGACACCGAATGACTTGGTGGATGTACTATTCTGCAACACGACGCTAGCATCGTAGATCTATTCCAGGCGGATTTTTCTTAGAACAATTTTCTTTCAAGCAATGTTGGGGCTTATTTCTGTTGCAAGTTCCAGCCCGCTGCTGCACAGCGACAGTGAGGGTTGTGTTGGCGACAATGTTGTGCATCCAGTGTATCTGTGTGTAACGCAGAGTGCATATAAGACAACGATCGTGAGGGTTACACTACATCTCGGGCTCGGGCTGTGGATTTCCGCCAGGAGTCATTTTTTTCTATCTTGCCAATACTGAACTATGGCACTACTTCCAGCTTAAAAATACTATCCTAGGGCAAATCACTAAAAATGAATAGAAAGTTGACAGTAAACTCAAATTTAACGTTTCAGGATTTTTGATCCCTTATCAGAAAAAAGTTGAAAGAAGTTGAAGGAATTTAAAACAACTAATTGTATTTCAATTGAGCAAGGTCAGAGCTGATGCTATCAGCGGGTGAGCTAAAAGGCTAATGAGCGTGGTGCGCTTGGGGAGGTCCTTATATAAGGGTCGGGCGATATGGGATGCGGAGAGAAAAACATGTACAGTCGGAGGAAAAATGTCAGTCATGGGCTATAGTCTAAAAAGCGAATGAACAGAGCTGTGAGAAGAGGCCGGATGTCAGCTCCTGTACAGTCGGCAGATGTGTAGCTAGTTAGTCGTGGATAGTGTGAAAAGGTACAGCTCAGGTAATCATGTTGAGGCTAGGTCTTGTTCTATGGATAGAAAGAAATTCTAATGTTGTGAATTCGATTGGATTAGAAGAGTCAATGATTGAGAAGTCATTTTTGCTAATGAGATGGTCTGATGCTGATGGTCATATAACACCTGAAAAAATGATACTATTGATATGTTGATATCACGGGTAGCACCTCTCAGGGGGCTTAGGATGAGCCATAGGCCATAGGGTTAGGTTAGTTAGGTTCGCCCATCCTATGGTTACAGGGAGATTTTAAACGTTACCTTAGCCATTAGCTAGGCCTTCGGGACGTCTGTCTTTCGTGCGCACTTTGCTTCCTTCCTTGTTCATACTCACGCCTATGATACTTTGTTCTGTTCTTCCTCTGCTTTCCTGTCTTGCTATTCCCATGCGTGGATTTAACCTTCGTGCATAGGTTCCACGATTCTGTCAACATACTACATGTACCTGCCTTCTCCTCCCTTGAATCAACATAGTTGTGTCTAGGGAGGCTTAAACATTTAATATAATAATATCACGGGTAGCAACACTGAAAGAGTGCTGTCCTAAGGCCAGCATGCATTCCCGTACTGTGGCGAGCACTGCTTGCCTAAATGTACTCGTGCAGCACGACGACAGCGCTTATTGGAGTTGGGGCACTGGAACACGTCCTGGTTAGGAGTAATACCTTTCTCAGAGAGAACATTCTGCGGAACCAAAGCCTGAAGTTCCTAGCTATAATAAAATGTTTTTTATGACTGACTGACTGCCTGCCTGCCTGCCTGAAAGAACTATCAAGATCGTCTGCGGCAATATGGAATTGCGTTAAAAGATTTCTACACAGCCAAAATGTTCATCATATTGACTTCTATATTGTGTAAACTCTACGGACAATTCAACCCATACTTTATTTACTAGCTCGTGTCTGAGAACTGCACAATTCCCGTCTCAACTCATGAACGCCAAAATTAAGTCTGCATTTCTCCTCTGAATAACTCTACGAATCATGTTTTTGATTGCATTAATAGGCTGTTTTTTATAGACGCATAATTATCACATTTACACTTTATGTAATTTGAATGTTTATTTTTAATTTGCTAAAATGGTTCTGATGCGTGTTACACTGTGCAAATTGAGATTTTAATTCTTATTCTAAGTTAAACTATCATTTCTGCTATTCACTGTATTTTTTGGACTAACCGTTTATGAAGTATTGCTTTGTTAGATTCTAGTATTAAATTTCTCTGACGAAAATGACCCTAACTTGACTTCTTAAAATACTTTTGTTTTTCTTAACGCTTTATCTTTGCCGGTTCGAGGGCTATAAATTCACCCCCTCGAGTTGGCGAACGGTTCTGTCGGAATTTGGTCAACGTTTGAGCGGTCATAAAAAGCCGCGTATATTTGATACTGCAAATGTATTTGCTGAACATAAGTTTGTCATCACTCGAGCCTATTTAATAACACGAGCAGCCAGTACACAAACTAGTGCTCTCCATTGCTGGCAGCGATCGAGCCTCGTACTTTCTTTTAGAACCTATCGATGGCGCAAATTCTTCTGCACTTTGGCCCGCTGTGTTACTCGTACCACAGAAAATGACGATCGAAGCCCCAAGATCGATGAGGCCATAAAGTATCCACCGTAACTTGTTGTATTAACATAGCATGAACATTTGCGTGCGGTCCCTAGCTGTCAATTTACCGTGACTAACTACGTGAGCGGGTCAGAAGGTGTTCTTAATATTAATGTAATACAGGTACAGATGGCACTGAAGGTACGGTAGGGCGACGTAGAAACAGTTGTAAAATACCTTCACAATATTAAATTTTTCTTCTTGGGTGCACATTTTGAAAGCTGATCGTCTCTTCTGCCCTTTTTCTTCTCTCCTTGGCTTAAACTAGGAATATAATAATAATAATGATAATCTTTTCCAGCTTGTTGCACATGCATTGGTGACATTTCTGAAGACGTGTGCATTGGCAGCATTCGACCGAGCACGTGACCAGATATGGTCACTTCCATGATGTTATTGGGGAATTTGGTCCTTGGCTGCAGCACGAGCCAGTGCATGGGGTTTCCTAGATAAGATGTGCGACTTGATATTTACCCACTATAGCCTGTGTCAGCCGCACGGTAAAGAGATAACAAGCTTACTCCTCAGTACAGCCCAGCAGCAGTGACCGACTGAGCATAATTGGTGTTTTTGCACCTGGTGAGCAAATCGTTACAGGCGCAAATATTTCACTTGTGTTCACAATACCTGCGATCATAAGCTATCGATGCTACAATATGCGTCCATTGTTCTCTGCACTGCTTGTAATTACCAAACTTTATTATTGGTGGCAGAATGTTTCTTGGACTTCCATCTGAAAAAAAAGAGTCCAGTTGAAATTGAAGAGAGACGGTTTCGCACATATCGCTGCTAAGGGTTTCCTCGCACACTATGTCGAACTGTACTAGATTTT
The DNA here is from genome assembly GCA_001587735.2 of Parhyale hawaiensis. Classification (NCBI taxonomy): domain Eukaryota; kingdom Metazoa; phylum Arthropoda; class Malacostraca; order Amphipoda; family Hyalidae; genus Parhyale; species Parhyale hawaiensis. Next base: position 2,389,050 of record LQNS02278156.1, read on the forward strand.
GTTAAATTTTAACTTCTACCTTAAGGTGTGTTAAATTCGTCACAGGGAAATTTCGCATGATAAGAATTATTACGGCATGTGAAGTGAAAAAAATAAATATGATAAAAATGAAAGTCAAGCTTGATAACCATGAAATGGGTAGTTACAATATTAAATATTACAGAAATGATGACCCAAAACAGTTCTAAATTGCTAAAGTTGCGGCCGAATTCTATATCAATCTCCAAAAGGAACATAAAGGTAATTTTTTAAAGATTTATCCGATGTTCTGCAATGCCGCCCCAATAGACATCGGATGAATGTCTATAATTTTCCTAGGTAGAATATAATAGAATTTTCAGAGTAAAATATCCCTGCACTGCTCTAAGTTAATATGTGCCGCCACTCAACAAATGCAGTCGCTTATTGACCTGGTGCATCGCTAAGCCAGTCCCATATGTGCGGGTAGTAGGTGCCGATATGTGTAGTAGGTGCCGATTTGTGTAGTAGGTGCCCTACGTATGTTTCAGGGGCGAAATGTGAGCCGATAAGTTGAGTCAAGTAACAGTTCTGACGGAACTGAACGTAGCCCAACCATTCTTTCTCTAATCTTACATATTCTTAATTAACTTAACCGGTCGAAGTTAACACATACTTTGAGGACTGCCGTATACTAAACCCCGCTCTTGCCTGATGTTATATGGCCCTCACTCACCCAAAGGCTTTCCTAGTGCCTTTTCCGCTGGAGATGTTGCAGCTGGCTGCTGGGATTGCTGACAAGATAAGTTTTTGAGTGAGGCGTGTTCTCTATACTCTCCTTTCTGTTCCGCAAGGTGGGCCACCGATCGAGGTGAGCGACTCACAGCAGGGAACCGCTACCTGCTCCCGTAAAGAGAAGAGAAGGAGGCGGAGGGGACCTCCCACACGAATGTTTTTTTTTTTTTGTTTGTTTGTTTTTCTTCTCTTTTTTCGTCTCTTTGCCCTTCACTGAGTGGCTGTGCAAACAGCCTTGCCGTATAAGGTTGGAGATGCTCTGCGCTTGATTTCCTAACTGCAGTAGCACGCTGGCCACTTTGAGATCAACTGAACTCATCTGAGTTCGTATTGAAGTTAAAACCTTTCGGCAGAAAAGCCGAGAGAAAAATCGCTGAGAATCAGGCGCGATGCGACAATTACTGCTCCGCTAGCACCCTTTTTTACTACCGCTCTACCTCGACCTTTTAGTCTCCGGAAGCCCAACAAAAGCTAATCAACAGTCGATTTCAAACTTCTAAATGTAAACAAACTCGCCATTAGGAGCATTCCTTCTCTTTTTACAGCACATTCCTGAATCAAGACTAGCAGTACGTTAATTGGTGCTATCCGCAATGTAATGAGACGTTGACACACAAGCAGCTTAAAAGAATAGAGCTCAGGCGCCTTTATACTCATTGTTGCAGACCTAAGCCAGTGCAGACATGTCTTCATTTGCTCGCTGAACATAATCAGTGAAGCGTAATTCGAGATTGTCTCTAGCAAGTTCGTAGTCAGTCGACCTGTCAAACTTTTGCTATGTAGCTTTCTGCTGCAATGAGTGAGGAGAAAAGAAATTATTTCTCTTGAAATTTCGGTCTAACAAGATACAAAATATGAAAAAGGGTCTACTTCACCGCCTGAAGAATTTTAGCGAATGATAGTGAGAAAGTACCTGTAGAAGTCACTCGACTTTGGAGATGCAATTAAATTTTTATTTTAATGAGGAATGGCGGTACAGTAAAAACCAGTTCGTTTTATCGACTGTGTATAGTCTGACCAGCCCACGAAGGCGGCTCAGGCGGGGCATGAGAGACTGCGCATGTGTCATATTTCGTACTTGGATAAAATTTATCTTTTTATATTTTACTTTTCCAGTAAATATAGAATGATCTTTGACTGTTTTGGAAGTTACAATTGTAATTAAGCATTAAATAAAGACAACAGATTTCTTGAAAATGATAACATATAACAGTATTTCTAAAACTTGGCATAGCAGTATTTGCTGCTATGGAAAAGTAAAATATAAAAAGATAAATTTTATCTAAGTACGAAATATGACACATGCGCAGACTCTCATGCCCCGCCTAAGCCGCCTTCGTATGCTGGTCAGACTATAGTAATGAACATTTCTGGTGGAATCGGGCTCCCCTCACCTAGAGGGTGCCCGTGAGACATATTTGTAGTGTCACGGGTGTCTTTGTCATATCTCTTCATTAAGAAGAGATTTGGCATGAAAATGTATGGCATAGACACTCGTGTCACTAAAAATATGCCTCACGGGCACCCACTTTGTGAATGGAACCAGATTTTGCCAAAAATGGACATAGCCACTTCTGGCTCTAAGCCCTCGGTACGTAGTCCGGAGGAATTGCGCAGGTAGCCATAAGGTTAGGTGTGCCCATCCAATTTTATGGGGAGCAGCGCCCCAGAGAAACTCTTAGTTGACGCCTAACCTTCGCTGGGCCTTCGGGAAGCCTTCCTTCGGTGACCTCAATTTGCTTTCTTCTATTTCACACTCCTACTGATGGTTCCTTGTTCTGTTCGTCCTCTTCTTTCCTGTATGTCTTTCGTGCCCACTTTGCTTCCTTCCTAATGTCGCACTCTTACTGATCTTTCTTTCATCTGCTCTTCATCTTCCTTCCCGACTTGCTGTTCTCATGCGCGTTGATCCATCTTCGTGCATGGATTCCACGTTTCTGTCGACGTACTACATGCTCCTTCTTTTTCCTCTCTTGAATCACCAGAGTTGTGTCTAGGGAGACTTAAACAGCTAATATAAGAACAATAATTTCTCTGCCCAATCGAACATCCTCTAAATTAGGTAGAATTTTCTCTAGATAGGAGTAATTTCTTCCTATTTCTCGTTCACATGAAATTTTTCAATTAAAAATAATTCTGTAAGGGCAAGTAATCCAGTGTTGATTTGCAAACCTACTTTTACTTAACGTCGAGTATAATAGGAGCAAATCTTTTGATTTCCCGTTTCTCAAAGTTTTGACCTCTCGACAAAAATAAGTGAATCAGTTGAAGCCTTTTTCTTTCTTAACGAGTACTGCTGAAGTTTTTTTTACTTGAGAGCGCTACTCAATACGGCGGTGGTTTAGGTTTAAACTAGAAAATTAAGCATTGTTCATTATCCTCAAAACATGAATCGCAGGTTCCTTTCCAGTCGTCACTGACTGCTAAGTTCTTCTATGGTCCCTAATGACTACCTAAATTTCTAATACTTCGCTATTTTGATTCACCAACTACCTATGTTCTTTTATTTGTGCTATAATGGCTTACTAAGTTCCAAACATTGTTCTGCATTTTAGTTTTTAATTTTTGCTCTAAGGATTATAAACGGACCATTTTCAGTTAGGAGAATTATTGGAAGATTCTTGACATAACCTTGAAAATAATAGCAAATTTGCAAAATAATAATAGCTTGAACTCTCTCGTGCATTCTGACTATAGAAGTAGTGCTATTCCTACGGAAAGATATCTCTTCAAGCTGAGGCCGAAGTTAAATTAGATACAGAGAAATTGAAACCCTAAATTACTTCTTACTACTGTTTACCATGACGATTCAATGTCTTTAAATCAAAGATACGTCTTTGTCCACCTATTTTCTCCGCATTCCCGAAAACCTAAACCATTCTATCTACAAGTGAGCACATTCGCCATTTACCTATTACCCCCCCCCCCCCTTCTAAACCTTATTTCGCAATGGACATTTTTGCATCTTCCCATGGACCCTTTTCTGGCCATTTTCTGCGTGACCTCTTCGACGCGAGGAAGCCCCGTCTATGTGCTTGTGGCGCCTATTCGCTATTTTACGTTAATTTCTCTACACATGGCGATTTCAGCAAGTTATATATTATAATACTGACGGGGCAAATATCCCTTCTGGTGGAGTTGGGTTCGACGTTGTTCCCTCCTCCAGTGTTCTTAAATTTGATCCAATTTCTTCAGTCGTTATACAACGGACCTTAATGCTCAGTTTTATACGGTACTTAATGCCATCCGTATGTGCGATGCGTGTTCTCGTATCATGGTGTCGGCTTCACGCTTCGCTCCACAGCTTCTGTTTTAAATGCGTCACTCCAATCTAATATTAGATACGCGGCAGTAGATGAACCAAGAGGCCCATTCCCAAAGAGACACCGGGACTTACGCCCCGGCGCTCTATGAGCTATTGCCATTATGTTAGTAGGATGTATAGGACAGGGGAAAAGAGAAGAAAAGAAAAAAGAACAGGGGGGATAGGAATCTCAGCCAAAGAAACAATCTTGAATGCACGCAAGTGCGATCGATAGCCGCTGACATGCGGAGATAGCCGCTGACATGCGGACATAGCCGTTGACATGCGGAGATAGCCGCTGACATGCGGACATAGCCGTTGACATGCGGAGATAGCCGCTGACATGCGGACATAGCCGTTGACATGCGGACATAGCCGTTGACATGCGGACATAGCCGCTGACATGCGGAGATAGCCGCTGACATGCGGAGATAGCCGCTGACATGCGGAGATAGCCGCTGACATGCGGAGATAGCCGCTGACATGCGGAGATAGCCAGCGTTCGCAGGAAGTCCGTGTGTACTCCAATACTCTTTATTTCTTACGAGTCTGTAGCCGTTTGGGCGTAGAAGATACTGAGCGGCGGCTCAGGAGGAGGCGGAGCTGCCACTCCTAGCGACTTGCTGTAGCCTCTCACGTGACTTCCGAAGCCTGACAAAGCGAGTGGTGTCGAGGGCCTGGAAAGAGGAGTGGGCCCTCCATCCCTCATTTCCTTTAAATTAAAGACTTTCAAACCCACCATCAACTCCGGCTCATGAGTCGTATTAATAATTTTTTGTAGGCAATCAAATAGGTTGACTGAAATGGGAAAAATGGAAAAAATCTTGAGTTAGCTCGCCATAAAAAATGACGGCGTTGAATCTATAAGTGAATCCAAATTGAGGCAGCAGGAGTTGAGCTTTTTCAGAGTCAGGTGGGTTGACCGAGATGTGAAAAATGCCAAACTTTAGAGTAAGCTGGCCGTAAAAAATTGAGTAAAATTTACTCCCACCGCTTGTAATGGTCTTACGCCACGAAGCATTCTAGTTTCCTGACTCGTTGTTCCGTGCACTTTGATCCTGTGTGGAATCAGACCTCCGTGCTTTTGAGCCAAATCCTCTCGACGCCATACCCGCAATGGCTGAAAGTTAGTGTTGGCCTCACCCGCGCTAGTACGGAGGAGCGAGCCTCTCTGCCGCAGTGATGGATTCTTGCAGAGTTTGGCTTGGCATTTTCAGTTTTCAGACGCTACTGCAGGGGTACTGGCCCTAACCGAAAATGGGGATGGTCGGGGGTAGCAATTGTAGCATGAACCTTCCGTCTCTGACGCAAGGACTTTGAAAATCTGTGATTCACTGCAACCGGGCATTTCTCTAGGACCAGCGATCAACTACATATGCAGCACGAATCAGTGCATATGGATTTCCTAATTCGGGTGCGCAAGATATATGACCTTATTCATTTCCATGCTACTCAAGATTTTTTTCTTCTTGTTACAGTACATATGTTGTATGTCGGAAAGCTAAACGTGGGCTTTTGTATGTAAATACGTAAATTAAAGTTACGATGACTGTTTCCTCATCGTAAACACATTACCATAAATATTATTATTTTAACCTGTACAAGCCGTAAATCTACGTAGGGTGTGGTCTTAGCTGTGGTACGAGTCCTTCAATTTTCCCCTAAGTCGGGAAACAACTGTGGTCACCTAAGTCGCAAACAACGAGTCACCTGAGACCTGTGGTGACCAATGACTTACAGACACAATAAGATCACCAGGCTCCCGCTTGCCAAAACACTCGCACTGTAGTCACTAAATTAGCCGTGGGACGGCGGCCGCCCCGCAGCTCAACATAATTACCCTGGGGCTGTAATTGATGAGACGCTGGGACAGAAGAAAACAGATAAGAACTGCTCGTGAAATTTGTCAGCTTATCAGTTCCAATAATTGGAGCATTAATGGCAGTACCCCAGCAGAATTCTGAGCTGCTTTGTAAGCTAAACTCTTTAATTAGCTTCTAAGGTGACCGAAGATTTTGCTAGTGTATAGATAATTTCTTTCTAATGTACAAAAATCGGCAGAATTGCAATACTTGTTAGCTTCTCTCTCCTCCATATGCTCCATTTTTCAACGCATTAACCTTTTTAAGAAAAATCGTGACTGGATTACAAATCACTGCTCGAAGGACATGTATATAAGTTGTTTTTTTTTTTTTTTTTTTGCACGTCACTTTGGTATCATTGGTAAATTAGAAGTGGCTGCACACCAGATGGGTGATGAGTCTCTGTCGCAGGTGTCTGTATCCGTTATGAGATACGAGGCGCAGTGAATTTGAAAAGCTACAGAGTTATGCTGACACATGTATCAGTATCTGATAAGAGTCAGGATTTCTAGATTTACTGTAAGAAAGAATGTTTTTTGAGCAGTTATTCGTATCTTATCATTTATAAGTTGCGAAAATGCTGATGTATGGCTTCTTTTCCTGAGGGAACATGCAATGGGTCAGTTGGTTAAGTTAGTCATGTTTACCTGTACTATGTTAATAGAAGCAGCACCCATAAGGGTTCCCTTCGATCGCCTCAACTAGGCCTTCAGTACGCCTGTCTTTCGTGCTCACTTTGCTTCCCTCCAGTTTGATTCTCCTATACAGATGATGCTTTCTTCTGCTCTTCCTCTTCTTCCCGCATTTCTGCACCCATGAGCGTACAGATGATGCTTTCTTCTGCTCTTCCTCTTCTTCCCGCATTTCTGCACCCATGAGCGTTAATTCTGTGTGGGCACACCCTCGTTCATGGGTTCGACATTTTGCTTTGCTGCGTCTCTTGCCTTTCTTCTCTTGAAGCCTCTAATTTATGATGGGTTACGGAGACTTGAAATAACTTATAGAATAATAATGCTCCCGTACTCGCTGATCGTGTGTTCCCAGGGAGCACCCTCACCCACGGATCCCACATTTGTTATCCCTATACTGCATATCCCTTATTTCTTCCTTCCTCTGTTAGATCGCCTTTTGTTATTGAGACGGAGGCTTAAGCTTCTACGTAAATATAAAATAAACTTTCGCTATGTTCTGTTCTTCTTCCCGTCTTATTATACCCATGGGCGTTGAACTATTATGAGAATACCCTCGTTCATGGGTTCCACGTATCTAGCGACTTCCTATAGTCCCTGCTTTCTTCCTCGCTTGGGATTATAGAACTATAATGGCAACAATAGGAATTTATCCTATGACTATCAATTCCTAATTATTTAAAAAAGCTTTTGTCTCTCTTATAAGTAACTTATATGAGAAAATACAGTATTGTCGTTTTTGTTCGGAGGAGGCCACGGGTTTTTACCAGTATTCAATTAATGCTTGATAAATTTTAGATGCCTGTTCGTAAGAATTTTTTCCCGCATTTATAGCTATTTTCGTGCATAGCCACAAAATGCAGTTATATTAATTATGGGATCCCAGAAATAAAGGAGAATCTGATGACGGTTTTTCGTCAAAGTTGACTGTTTTTTTGTCACTACAGATAAATTAATAAAGTATATATAATTGGTCCCTGGTTGAATTTGGTAATCGAATTATATAAGCGCGTTCGATTTGCTCATTTCCATAGAGATTATCTAATCCGCTTAACTTTGATTCCTCAGATCGTTCAGGGGACATAGCACGGGCCCATAGGGCTGCTTCGTTAGGTTTGCCCATCCTATGTTGAGGGGAGCAGCGCCCCCAGTAACCCCAATATGTTATCTTACCCTTAGCTAGGCCTTCGGAACATCTTTCTTCCTTGCCCACTTTACTTCCTTCCTCTTTCGTATTCCTACTGATGATGCTTTAACTTGTTCTTCCTCTTCTTCTTTATCGCCCTACTGTTTCCGTGCGCGTTGATTCTGTTTTGAGAACACCCTAGTGCATGGTTTCCACGTGTCTATCGCTATACTGTATGTCCTTCGTTTCTCCTTTTCTAGATCGACGTTGTAGTGAAAACGGAGGCTTAATCTGTTCAGTACAGCAATAGATTCATCAGATGGCGTATGATTCGTTATCCTAGACTGAGTTTCAAACGCCAATTGCAAACCGTTTACGTTTGAGACTACCGAAAGCTCAAATCTGCACTACAGGCGTTGTAGATTTACAGTTAAGGCCTGATACCTGACTACAGGATGGATCGAATGCTCGGGAGTGATACTGCCGACAAATGAAAGTTAATCGGATAGGTCATCTTCAGTCAAGCGGGCTGTGCAAAGACCCATTAAATTGAAGGTTAGCTTGACCGCACATTCTATCTACAAAATTTACCTACACTGGTTCGTGCTGCAAATAAACTCTGGATCCAATGAGTGCACGATTGCAGTCAGCTCATGATCATCAGAACTAAGGTGTCAAAGCCTAGACGGAAGGCCCTTGTATGACAACTGCTACCTCTTGATAGTCTCCACTGCGTGCACTTTGCATGTCCGAGACACAGCCGCATGGCAACACTCTCCTGGTTCCAGTAACCTCAAAATATTTATGCCTTAAATGTAAACAGTCTGACCAAGTACTTGTTTATTTAGTTTTACACGAAGAAGCTAAATACATTCAACATAGTTTCGGTTACACATTGGTGTGAAGTTAAGTAAACCAGGTAATTTTTGTCCCAAAGGTTTTAAAGGTGTAGAATTTGAATACGTGCCCCTTTCAATTTTTCACAGATTTTCTTAATGCTTCACTAAACGTATCATTATTCTTCGCCGTGTCAGGATCTTGCAAGAGCAACTGATGTTGATACATCTTCCTAGCAATTGATATGCAAACTATTGCTTCAAATTACAGTTCTGGTAAACAATAAATAACAAAATTCTATTTTTGCACTTATAACTTTGTCTATGATACTTAACTCGTCAAAAAAGTATACCTGGCAATTCAGAATGCAGGAAATAACTGCTCACAAATTAAGGTTCGTGCCCTACGGTGTATGTCGCACAAGATATTGAAGTGACTACGTGTATTGCTCTACGCTATTTCTGTACATTACAGGACCAACGATCGTGTACGTGCAGATGTACTTCAATTCATTCGGCTCCCTGAGCGCTGCAAACATGGTGAGTGGTGCAAGTTTTGTGTTTGAAATTTGTAACTTGTGCAGTGTGGCAAGCAGATGTTGCTGTTGCTCTTCGGTTAATTCCTGTACATGCAGTTTAGACTCTTATCGTAGCCATAAATTACAGACGAACAGATGTTACTGTTTCGCGTACGTTTATACTGCCCCTAATGCACTTAACCAATGCTTTGTTACATACGAAAAGCGCTGTAGTAAATGTTCTGTAACAATTACGTATGCGCTACACGGCGTATTGCTTACTTGGGCGGCGATAATGCAAATTTTGATGGTGGAAAAAGTTGATGAGATAAATTTATAAAAGTCTGGTGGACGTCTGATATTTCTGGACGTGTATTAATGCCGCTATGTGGCAACGCAATGGATTATTCGGACGTCGTATATTAATCCCACTCCGTGTGCTGTACGCTGCATATTAATAGGTACACTAGGTCGTACATAACTACGGCTTCTCGTGAGTGGCACGCTCGGCGACACTCCCCCACGGCGCGAACAGGGCCACACGAGTGCCAGAGATGCCACAGCAGCTGTACAGGTGCCATCTGTTTGTGTCAAGCCCTAGAGTGCGCCATATGGGAACAATCAGTTCTGAGTTGAGGTGCACCGCTAGTTTACCTACGAGGTGCAGCAATTACATTGTAAAATTAGAAAACCAAGGACTGGCGACCCAGTTCTTAACGTGCAAAGTTTTTTGCTCCTATCTCAACGAATACCATTGAAGATAATGAAGACTAATTGAAGTTTTATCCCCAGGCGCCGGTATCAGCTGTAGCAATCGTAAGTTCGGCGATGTAGTCTATCGAAAACTATAATGGTATGTCGAGAAATTCTACTTCACTTGCATGAGCACTTTTCTCATTTTCCAGTTGTTTATTCATAATTATTTTTGAGTAAATGTTCACCATTGGTTCAAAAGCACCTGAAGGGCTTCAACGTTGCCTCTACTGTGCGACTTCGGCAGGTATAGTAATGATCGCCGCTGAAGTCGTGAAAAAGTGCACAAGCATCACCATCGAATAACTCGGCCGATCTCCCTGTACCCAGACTAATTTTAATTTGGTGGACTTATCCCATGGTTTGAGAGTTGCTCGTCTCTGCATGTTCTATAAGGTATTCCATAATGAGGGTTATGGGCTTCGTTCATCTGTTCCCGCTCCCACAGCCTGTGGTCGAAACACGCGAACAGTATCCGTATTTCATCCCTTGATATTGGGAGCGAGTAGGAGCTGAACTCGTCTGTTTGGTATCGGCGTTTCATGCCCGGAACGGTACTGGTATGAAATTCTTTGCAAGATCAGTATTCGGTCATCTCGATCTACAAACATTCAACTTTATTGTGAATATTTTTTTATTCCGCTGCTTGACGTGGCATTGTACTTCATTTGGGTTACTCGTATCCTTTGATGATCTGATGCAAAGCTATAATCATAATAAAATCTGGCGTACATGCCCTGGTACTTGTCAGAGCATAGACAGTCAACACGTTTAAAAATCATATAGACAAGTGCTGTGAGCGACCCTCCGCAGCTTTTGATTTGATTGCTTCTCCGTAGCTCGTTATCCAGTTTCCAACTGCCTCATGTTTCAGATATAGCTTTGTATCACTTCTGTCTTCCACACTTGAGCTAACGTAACGCGGCAATATTCGAACCAATCTTTTGCAAATGACCATATATAATTTTTAAAATTTTCCCAGCTTTTCGGAAAGAATTCCCTCGCGAGGCATAGGATGGGTCGCAGGCCACAGGGCAGTGTTTCCCTTTAGGGATGCATATGAACGCACGGACCCCGTACTGGTTTATGGCGTTTGAAGCTTCTTTGGCAATATTTCATTGTTTTTAGCCCACAGATGACAAAAATTACAGAATATTTCAAGGTTAGAAGAAAAAAATGTAAGTTTAAATAGCTTATCATAATCTTTTATAGCAATTTTTGCTCAATCATAAAAAACTTGGAATTTTTTCACTAACGGCAAGAACTGCATACGCTAACCATCATTCAATATAAATAGTCATTTAGGGCGAGTCAAAATAAATTCAAGAGAGTTAAAGTTGACAACTCACCGTATGTGAATAATGGGCTGAGCTGGGACGTCACTTGACTGCGACATGAGCCAGGGTTGGCTGGTTTAAATCAAATGGTTAAAACCAAACTAAAAAAAACACCAAGCCAACCAAAAAAAACAAGGTTTCCTTGTTGTTTTATTCAACGTTTTTGGTTTTTATTCATAAACATTGCAAAATAATCATCTTTACTTCTAGAAAGTACCAAATTTTGGTCACACAACTGAAAGGACGAGTTAATGAGTTTCTTTCCAGGAATCCGATTGACTATTAGGACAGTTAGGGTCAACTATTGCTAATGTTTATTAAAAACCTATAACTTAATTGAATTTTATGTTATTTCATTTCAGAGATGCATGTCTAATTATATTCTGGTGCTAGAAGCTACTGAAAATTAGAACTAGTTATATAGTTGCTATTACTGTAGATAGCTAATGAACTCATGAGAAGGATGT